>JAMKCH010063007.1:0-16891 GCA_023653785.1 Ophioderma brevispina
CCCACGTGGTTAGTTTCTGTCCGTTTACGGACAGAAATACAAAATTGCAGATTCTTCTAAGTCACACTATCCTTTAATAGCCAATGGTGTATGATGATATGAAAATCTCATTTTGTTTGTATGTAAACCAGGGGACGAGGCTGTGGAATCACGAAAGGCGCCTATAATCCATATTAATTAAGGAACTATGATGGGATATTGCTGAACTGTCCCTGTGCCCCTTATAAGTATTACAATCCACCGGATTGATTTTCATGTATTCACATGTATTGTACTGCTTCTCATATCAGGAGCCTGTAGCCTGAGCCTAGTTTCATTTGTGTTCAATTCTTATGTTTTCCTTCAGGATAAAGATTAGTTGTAGGCAAATAATAGGTAATAAAATACTTTTTGGTTAACCCAGATTGTTGCTATTAACAATACTGTAAACACAAACAACACGAAGAATGTACACTTATTTTGCACTTGCAGGTTTCACAGAAGTAAAGTCTACATATAAACCAGGCCCTATAAGACAGAGAATATAAAGATACTGCCCCCCTACTTTGAAGTATGGGGCATGGTGTATCCCGTATCCTACACCCTCTGGGTGCTCGATCCTATATACGATCCCAGCCCATGCGTATGGGGGGTCCAGAGGGCCCTAAGTTCCGGTGGGACCAGGGGCGAAGCCCGTACAATGTTTTCAGCCAAGTTTGACTTATTTTGAAGAATTCTGGTGCAATTTGAAGCCTATTACAGCTACGGCAAAGTTTTGTTCCCCCCAAGGTTTTTTAGACCCCCAGGGTGTGGAGGACCTGGATAAGTCCATGTGGAGGATCTAGCCAAGGACAAACTTACACACAAACTCAGAGAAAAGGGTAAGGTTTATTTCACCCTCCTGCGAATGTGGTACTTAGAGTACTTATTTTCAGGCTCATTTTCTAAAAAGGTAGCATTTTTGGCAAACACGTTGGCATAAAATTGAGGGAAGCGAGTATGCCGTTTTCAAATGTTAGACTTGAATGCCTGTGATGGCACTGCCCAATATGTCTGTACAATGTACACTCCCTTTAAATGACAAGGCATGAAAATTATCTAGATTTCGAACCAGGTTATCTATCATAATGTCAGTTCAATGTTTCCACTTTTAGGAGAGGTCCAAGTGATTATACATTTTGATATAATGTACAATGCAGATTAGTGTTTAGGGTTAGAAATGCAAGAGGCTTCTTGGAATGATAACATTTGGCCCCAGGGAAATTAACACAAGTGGTGTACATTTCTTTGACCTTATTGATTACAAATAAAGAAAGCATAACTGATATGCCATAGATGTAGCCTCATATTTCCCCTGTTGCATTATGCATACTGCCTCCATCTACCCGGACCCCAGCAACACCATCAATATCACTGTTTACACTCGTCCAACCTACTGGGTTTAAAAATACCTGTCCCAGGGTATCCGAATCTAGGTCAAATGGACGATTTCAGACGTCACAAGCATCAATCAATTGTTGTGAACGAGGCATGGAGTATTGGAATTCGTAGTGTTTAAACTTGTCACACATTGCAGTGCTAAATTTTCACATTACAATTTGTGGTCAGCTTTTCCCACATTTTAGTATATCTTATTATGTCAGTGTGATTAATTACCATGCCACAGGAGGGGTGGCAGGGTATCATTCATTATGACAATTTCTTTTTTGGCTGTCATTTTTTGTCAAGCTAATTTCCAAAAGGTCATTGACCAATTTTTACCAGTATTTGTAACAACAACCTACCCTTGCCCCAAAATGCCCTATGCCCCAACAGGCGGTAAAAGGTCAAGTAGGGGGTCATCTTGGGTCATGAAAGCGTGTCACCCAATATACTGCTACTCCGTACATTTCAAATAATGGTAGTGACCAGTTATTGGTTTGCACTCATGAGGACTAACCAGGATTCACTCAGAGGCTGTCACAGGGGGTCAAAAGTCAATTCATCAAAATTCTTATTAAATCACCCTTGTTATAAGACTTCCAAGTTGTGCATCAGCCTTTGGACCTATACCTATGTGATGGGGTCAAAGGTCCCAATCTGGGGTCAATGGGTGCAAACAGATATTTGTAATTTTCTCTACCAAGCAAGATGGAGTGTATAAAGGCCAGTATAATTACATAGCACAATCAATATCGTATGAATTATCGTAAACCTTCAACAAACTGGTCATCATAGGTCAACATGAGGTTATTCTACCTTCAGGAAAAACTGCAGCAGCATGGATATGTCAACATGATCAAACATGTCTAGTTGATATTGATTTGCTGAAAATACGTTCTAGGACCCATGCGACATGCTTCCGTAAAAGAAAAAGGAAAGGAAACAATTTATCAACGTTGGCTGGCCATTTTAACGATCATTGTAATGAAAACCAAAGAGTCACATGACTTTACGGATTCCCCAAATCTTCCATATGCATTTACAAACCGCTATTTAAAAAAATCAGGAAGTTGTAAAGTATTTCAAATTTATTTACCAGTGTTAAATTGTTAAAGTTGTGTGAAACAAACTCACCTGGCAACTTATGTGCTAGCTATATGTGCTCAAAAGGGCCATGTGTATGGAACACTATGACAGACTGGCTCGTTCACTGCTATTTTCAATAGTGCTGGCCATCATCTCCCCTCTCCCTGCATGATAGTGGCCTCTTAGAATCTTCCCCCTCTCTCTACCTCATAGATTCACCAAGTATGTTCAAGGTGCATTTCGTGATTCAGCAACCTCCGTTTATTCATTGATCAAGATATACCTTAGAAAAGCTTATTCTCAAAATTTGAGTGATCCCGATCTTGCAGTTTTGTGTTTGAATGCAATGCTTTTTGTTTCCCACGGTCCATAGGGCACTTGCTGTAATTTCTGTCCGTTTACGGACAGAAAAAAATACCAAAATTGCTAATTTCTTTACAGATGCGACCGAATTGCACGTAAGATGGGCACACATGATATAAGGCTAACAGTCAGATGATTAAAAATCTCAACTTTTTAGGTTAAGTCGGGGGGAAGAGGGCTGTGGATCACCAAAAATGCCCCTTAATAGGATGTCTCTGTCTTGTCTCTTTTCCCCTCCTAGCCTCCTTTGTCTCTCTCCCTCGGTCTCCCTTTCCTCATACAGATTTACTATTACTGTGTGATGTGTTACGGTGCCAACTTGACACCAAGGCCAAACCACCTCTAAACTACGGATCAAACCCTGAATAACTAGACAATACACTGTGAACTTGATTACAAATTTTAAAACACAGTATTATATTTCAATTGTGTGTCTAAATCAATCTCACTCAAACATCGAGGCGTTATCAATAATCAAAGTTTATCTATATAACGTTGTTAATTAAATCACTACTAACTTACTACCTTGTGTGTGGCCCGCGAACGCGGGCTGCAGCAAGGATTAACTATAAAGATGTAGAACTACAAAGAGTCCTGGCGAATATTCCACGCAAACTTCACTTCAATAGTGGTGACTTGTCCACGACGACTTGTCCTTACTGAAAGAAAACCAGCTCCTAACTTGACTCCCGAAAGCTCGAGGTCGAACGAAATATAAAGTCCAAAATTGCTGTAGCTTGTTTATCCTTGGATAACTCTGAAGCCACGGATACAAACCGAAGTCTGCTACACGAGTCGGACGAAACTACTGGAGCTGAGACTACTATGACATATCCACTGCGAAGACTAGATTTGACTGCTATTACTGTCGCTGTCCAACTTGAATCAACTAGTGTCACATACTCTGGCTATCCTGGAGCAAGATGTTAAGAAACGCTGCTTCATCTTCTCTCACCAGGGATGTAATATATCCTCTCAACATCTAGAAGGATCTAGTCCTCTCTATATGAGTCATGAGCTAAATATAGTCCCTTACATCATAGTCTGGAAATGCCTCTACATTCCACATGTACTGTCTAGATTTGGGATCTCATATCAGCTACTCACTGACTGTGTATTATACAGCATGGCGCCACCTATGGTCAGACACATATCACCTTGAGTTAGGCTATTCTGATCTCCTAGTCTCAAGTCACCTCCAGAACATTCTCCGTGGTTTTCTTGAATTCTAATTGCTACATCCACACCATTTTGCACACAAACCAGGTATATTTTTATATATTATTTTCAGATTAATTTACAAATTTGAGTGCTAATTTATGACTTATCTTACTCAAAATGAAAAACGTTAAAAAAAACAAAAAAACCGAAAATTTTATTTAATTTATAAAATTACCTTCTCCTTTCTTTCCCTCCTTTTTGTCTCTTTTCCCCTTTTCCAAACAGATAAAATCATCATTAAGATATAAGCCGTGAGGTACTGGATCGAGTTATATGGGTTGTATACACACTTATACCTAACAAATTACCAATCCTTTTTTGCCTATATGTACTTGTTTTTTATGCAAAAATATAATTAGACCGATACATGCATAGCCTGTGTATCAGCCTTAAGACATCTAAGCGCCTTGTCTTTGACTTGGTGTTTTGAACTTTCGACGTAAGGAGTATACGCAAAAAATACATACACACTGGATTGATTGAGTCCCCCTCCACCCCCTCTCTCTCTGTCCTCATACAGATTTACAGATGCATTGAAAGTTCATTCAAATTCTCTGTTCCTTCCTTCCTATACCTCCCTCCTGTTCCTTTTAGCCCTGTCCCACTCCCTCTCTGCTCTTCTTGTACAGATTCACCAAGTACATTGATAATACTACGACAGCTGGCTTGTTCACTGCTATTTTCAATAGTGCTGGCCATCATCTCAAAATTTCCCTAAATTTGCATAATTGTGGGCCGCCAGCTATAGCTGGAGGACCACTTAGCAATCCGTTGTGCATGTGTGTGGATGTGTGTGTGGATGTGTGTGTCACTAAAATGTTAAGTTTTTTAAAAATGACCTCAATTGAAAAGTTGAAGTTCAATTGGAAACAAACTTCTGTCATAGGTGCACCATGGGATCCCTCATATGTTGATGAGGTCAAAGGTCATGTGCCAAGGTCAAAGGTCATGGAGCGGCCCACAGCTTATATTTTTTTTAATATAGCGAGCATGAAAGCCGAGAATCGTGAAATTCTAGTTTTATTTAAAAAAATTTGGAGATTTTTAACCAATTTTGGCCCAAGATTGCCGATTTTTGTCCAAATTTTGAGATTTTGGTTCCCAAATTACGACAGTACCATGGTAGAAAGCGGCCCAACGATGGAAATTATCATCGTCAAGTTATTACGACAGTACTATGGTACAACGACGACATGTTGTCTTAAGTTGCGGTCACACGCAGCCTTTGTTGTAGTAGTACTACTGTAGTACTATTGTAGTAAACTACTAAAAAAAGCCTCGTGTGACCCCGGTCATAGATTCACTAAAGTATGTTGACAGAATGTCTCTGTCTTGGGTTATATTACCCTTCCAGCCTCTTTGTCTATTGTCTCTTTTTCCTAATTAATTATCATACTAGTCAAATCTTTCTCTTTCAATAAAATACATTGCGTTCCTCGGACTGCTAGTGTCGCCTGCTGTCGCGATTTGTGAATGATAGGCCTCATATTACCTTTGAGCTTGATATGTGACCTTTGACCTCATAAACAAATTAGAGTTTCTGTGTAATATCCATAAACCAAGTTCGGTTCCAATTGAACTTCCAACTTTTCAATTGAGGTCAAAATAAGGGGTTTTCAGGTGACAAATTTGCAAAATTTAACAAAAAAAGGGGTCTTTAGAAAATTGTGCAATAATTTAACTGTAACTGGGGTCTTTGAGTGAAAATTCTCAAATTTTCCCCCAAAATAGGGGTCTTTGGGTGACAGTTTGGTAAAATTTTAAAAAATATGGGGTCTTTGGAACAGGAACAATGCATTTTCCTGGTGTATTTTTTTTTTATCAGGGTCAAAGGTCATTAAGGGGTCAACAGTGCCAGACTTCTTTTCCTGGGGGAAAGGGGGAAAAGTGAAATTCTGAGTGGGGGAAAATATCTAAAATTTTGAGATTTTTAACCAATTTTGGCCCAAGATTGCCGATTTTTGTCCAAATTTTGAGATTTTGGTCCCCAAATTACGACAGTACCATGGTAGAAAGCGGCCCAACGATGGAAATTATCATCGTCAAGTTATTACGACAGTACTATGGTACAACGACGACATGTTGTCTTAAGTTGCGGTCACACGCAGCCTTTGTTGTAGTAGTACTACTGTAGTACTATTGTAGTAAACTACTAAAAAAAGCCTCGTGTGACCCCGGTCATAGATTCACTAAAGTATGTTGACAGAATGTCTCTGTCTTGGGTTATATTACCCTTCCAGCCTCTTTGTCTATTGTCTCTTTTTCCTAATTAATTATCATACTAGTCAAATCTTTCTCTTTCAATAAAATACATTGCGTTCCTCGGACTGCTAGTGTCGCCTGCTGTCGCGATTTGTGAATGATAGGCCTCATATTACCTTTGAGCTTGATATGTGACCTTTGACCTCATAAACAAATTAGAGTTTCTGTGTAATATCCATAAACCAAGTTCGGTTCCAATTGAACTTCCAACTTTTCAATTGAGGTCAAAATAAGGGGTTTTCAGGTGACAAATTTGCAAAATTTAACAAAAAAAGGGGTCTTTAGAAAATTGTGCAATAATTTAACTGTAACTGGGGTCTTTGAGTGAAAATTCTCAAATTTTCCCCCAAAATAGGGGTCTTTGGGTGACAGTTTGGTAAAATTTTAAAAAATATGGGGTCTTTGGAACAGGAACAATGCATTTTCCTGGTGTATTTTTTTTTTATCAGGGTCAAAGGTCATTAAGGGGTCAACAGTGCCAGACTTCTTTTCCTGGGGGAAAGGGGGAAAAGTGAAATTCTGAGTGGGGGAAAATATCTAAAATTTTGAGATTTTTAACCAATTTTGGCCCAAGATTGCCGATTTTTGTCCAAATTTTGAGATTTTGGTCCCCAAATCGCTGATTTTTGCCAAAAATTTGTCATTTTTGCTGGGCTGGGGGGGGGGGGGGCAAACGGGGGGGGAAAGAAAAAAATTTTTTTTTTTTTTTTTTTTGGGGGAACCCCCCCCCCCCCCCCATGCCCAACCACTGCTTATCAAGCCTAATGTAATGAGCAGCACAAGCAAGGGAGTACTGTGCCACCGAGTGCTATACTCAGTAAATTACCTCATATAAGCGTAGGTAATCAGTATGACATCAATCTTACATTATTCTTGTTACCTAGCCTACATACCAGAAATACATTCAGTTCCCTGTAGCATTCTACCATGTGGCATTAGGGGAAGATTTATTGAAAACATAGTGAAAGACTACTCCTCTTTCTCTATAGTGACCACATTCAACCAAATTCGCATTATGTATTTCAATTTCTTGGAATATCAGATTCCCCCAGTCAAACAGGGTTACATGGCGACTGTGAAACGAAACATTTACTTCTACATAATTCTTGCGTTAGAGGAAGCACAACACATGCTGTAGAACTTCTAAAATGTCACAGAAATGAAAGTCCGGTCATTTTCCACATGTATACAACCAAAACTAACAATGTGAGAATTGCACTTACAGAATTATAACAACATGTTTCTTCTCTACAAATTCACAAAGTGTTTTGATAATCATTCATATGATTATGCTCATTTTCCATCTTTCTCTCCTCCTCCTCTGTCCCTCCTCATTCTTCTTTCAGACTCTTCCTCTTTTTCTACTCATCTCTCTCTCCTCATACATATTGCCCGAGCAAATTCATGCATGATAGTGGCCTCTTGGGAAAAAATCAACAAATAGGCTGGGCTTCCCCTCTTGCCCTCCCTCTCTTATACAGGAAGCTTACCAAAATACCAACTGTGTTGATAGCCATCATTCAAATAGAATGGGTGCCATTTTCTCTCTTCCCTCACCTCCCACCCCCCTCTCTCTCTCTTCTAACATAGACTCACTAAGTATGTTGACAGAATGTCTCTGTCTCTGTCTTGTGTTATATTACCCTTCTAGCCTCTTTGTCTATCCCTCCGTCTCTTTCTTCATACAGATTTACTATTATCGTACTAGTAGTCAATGAAATCTTTCTCTTTCTCTTTCAATAAAATACATCGCGGTCCTCGGACTGCTAGTGTCGCCTGCTGTCGCGGTTTGTGAATGATAGGTCTCATATGACCTTTGACCTTGATATGTGACCTTCGGCCTCATAAACAAAGAGTTTCTGTGCAATATCCATAACCCAAGTTTGGTTCCAATTGAAATTCCAACTTTTTAATTGAGGTCAATTTTACATTTTCAGCCTATCTTACCACTTGACCTCACATAACCTTTGACCTTGGTATGCGACCTTTGACATCATCAACAAATGAGGGATCCCATGTTGCACCTATAACTCAAGTTTGGTTAAATCCATCAAAGTATGCAGATATTACAGGCAAATGTTAACCCATTTTCACAACAGACAATAACAGACAACAACAGACAACATCAATAGACAACAGTGGACAAAGTGATCCCTATGTGTCTTCCTGCCTTCTATCCCTCCTTCCCCTCCCTCTCTTCTCATACAGATTCACCAAGTATATTGATAGTCATCATTCAAATATGATAAGATATCTATGTGCCTATTTATCTCTCTCTCTCTCGTTTTCTTCTATTTCTTTCTCCCCCACCCCAGCTACCTATGACCTATGCATATGCAATACAGTCAAGCAAAGCAGTTGCCTGTCCACCATATTCAATTTGCCTTTTTTACGTATTATTCAACATCAAGTTACATAAAAAATGGTACATTTTGCTGAATCATTTCCTTCTGATACGTTGGGTGTATTACATAGTAACAATGTCAATCTTTTATCACTTTTAGTTTTACAAAATTTAGCAAAAACTTACTCCATATCGACTTCTACAAGCGTACCAAATTTCAGAGCTCTGAAGTACATAATTATCTTAATTAAAATTTGGCTCTTTTTAACGGATGCTTAGAATAGAGAATTTGGTGTTTTACATAGTGACAGATGCTAAGCTAAAGTAACACAAGTATTTGATCATTTCTTAAGACAGGTGTTTTAAATACTAATTTATTATTTGATTAAAATTATTACTTACACAAACAAAATATGAAATAAAGTGATTGATATTGTAATTACAGGAAATTTATTAAATATTGACAGTTCAATAACCATGTTCTCAACATCTGTCAGTATGTGAAATCACACCAGCACGCAAATCTGAGGTGACACACATCGATGTGAAAGATGTTTGAAATATCAGCCATTGATGTATTACATACGGACTATACAAAAGTAGGCAAAAATTCAACATCCATCACTATGTCATACAGCAAAATTGCAAAAATCATATAATACACTGTACATACAAGATGATATAAACTTTCAAGTGTTAAAAGGAGGATGACCCAATTTAAGTCTATAAATTTTTCATCTTGATAGAATGGCCTTCTCCCCAAATTCTTTCTGTAAAGTTTCGCACTGGTCAATATTTCAATCCGTTTTGATATGACGGCTAAAACATGATTTTTTAATCCCCATAGAGTACTGTGTAAAATTAATATTGGTTAACCAAAATGGGGCATAATTTCGTTCATAACATCCAAACCAAACATCCTTTAGCCCTAAGATTTCACAGGGTAAATGAGAAAAATAGCCTTTTTTGTAACAAATTTTTTTACCACTTCTGGTAAAATCTGGGGTCCCTGGGGACGAGGCTATTAACGATCAGAACATGACTCTTTAATGTAATTTCTCAATTAAATATGAAAATTTGAACCTAGATGGTGCATACCAACTCTGCAAATTTTCCCATTTTTCTAATGCGACTTTCTCCTTAAAGGTGTAACAAGAGATTTCAAATAACAGGTGTCCCAAAAAAATGTGAAAATTCTGATACGAAAATTGTCAAATTTTTAATTCCGTATAGGAGCAAAATATGAAATTCAGCCTATGTTTTCTATTGAAATATAGGCATATACAAATCACCTTTTGTTTTCATTTTAAGTTATTTATGTAACCAAATAAAAGGTAGGAGATCTATTATGCATCTAATCTATATGAAATCACTACATATCACAGAAAATATGGATGACTTGAAATCTCTTGTTGCACCTTTAACTTTTTCATATTTCGGTTCAACATAAAACAAATACTGCACATGCTTGCTTAGGTCACCTCTCAAAATTGATCTGCGAGGCCTGCCCAACATCGGACTTGTTTGGCATCATTGGTTCGTAGATCTATAATGAACTTAATCACAAAACAAAAACCAAGAACAAATAACAGATGCCAAAAAGATTTCTTGAAATAGTCAATTCATTTTCCCCCAGAAATCTCTGTCCTGATGACTTCATGCTTGGATGGGATGCCCTTTCAACAGTTTTTATGCAATTTTTTTTTTTGAGTCCACTGCAAAAGCCTATGCTGGATATAAATCTATTTTTAGCCCTACCTTGCATATAGCTGTTCTCCTTTTATGTAAGGCTCTGTTTCACGACTCATGGGGAATGTACAATCATCTAGCCGGAATCTATATAGGGCGCTGTCGTCCTTAAATAAATAGTTTTGGTCTGAAACTGCAATGAGAAAGAGGAAATGTAAGAGTCACAATTTAGCACTTGTTAAACTCACAGTTCTGCAAAATTATACAGAAGTAGCGACAATGTTTTCCTAAAGACCGGTCACCTGACTATAAATAGAAGGCAGTAACATATTTACATATTAAACCTCTACTGGTAACACGATCTGAAATAATCTGGCTTTCTTTGCCAAAGTATTGAGTAATCAAAACTGTTAGACAATTTATATGTACACATATTTCCATGGATTTGACATAAAGATTGAAATAATAGACCAAAAGCATGCTCTGCTTCTGTGTCCTCCAAAAATTTAAAGGCTTTCAAATCTTGAAATATCCATTCCAAACTAAAAAAAAAATATTAGCTTGAAAGAAAAACAATGCAAGGGGCAGTGCCACTGCCAGATTACATGTTGTATGAGTATTGATTGTGGCCAACTTTTCGGATCATTTTCTGATGTTCCTGAAATCTTACCCCAAATTCTAACCAATTTTCACGCAAATACATGTTCAGTGAGACTATACCTGGATCAGTGCATACATGTCATCATATTTTCAGCCGTGTCACATAGTGGCGTATTTGCAAAATACGCATTTTGAGAAAAAATGCTTTGAAAATTTTGTGATCTTAATTTGCTCTATCCTGTTAATTACTTTTTCAATTAAACCCGAGTTTGAAAATTGCCAATGAAATATTTCACTGAAAAGCTTTTAACTTATTTAGATGAGAAAAAATAATGCCAAATAAAATATGTCCTTATGCAAAAATGACAAATAGCAATTTCAGCATGTAAATAACAAATACATCGCATAAATATGTTGTTATGTGAAGAGTTTGCACAAATATGTTATGTGAAAATAACAAAATAGCAACACTAAAATGAACTGAAAAATTTGTTGAACAAATACATCACTACATGAAATGGCAAATACTTCAAAATACAGATGGGATGTTGTGGGCCTGCACAAAATAGATTTTCAACAAATATGTTGTTATGTGATGTGGACAATTTGAGGTTTTACAAATGCATCATAATAAGTTAAAAACTTACTAATTAAAGCACTTTGAGGTTTGAAATTTGGTGAATTCGTAGAGTAGTACAAAACAAACTTATATGCCAAATTTCCCCCCAAAAGTTAAAAATGTGGAATACATCACAATAGTTTGTTCATAACACTAACAAATATTTCTGAATTTCCCACTGGGTTGTTTTCACTCGTTACGACAGTAGGGGAAATATGTTTCCCTATAAAGGCAACAATTATTATACAGTTTTATGGTAATAATGTTCTTTATTCTATTAATAACAAAAGATATGAATATTAATTTAAATGCAAAATTTATGCAAATTTTGAGATTTGGTATAGCAAGCTGTCTCTAAGAGGATTTTGCTATAGAGAGCCCATCATACAACCCATTACCACCTAATGAAGATTTAAAATTTCTCCCTAACGTCTTACTATTATTATCATATTATTTCTTGAAAAACAGGAATTTCAATTCTCACTAATTAAAGAGACATGAGATTTCCAGAAAGAAGCGCCCCCAATTTTTCTCGAACCTAGGTTTTTTACATATTTGGAATGCTTATCATTGTATTAGATCTCACCTGAAGTGAATAAGCCGAATATGCCGTCTTTATGTTATAAGATGATGATTTAGTGGTTTCTGTCGTGCACGACAGAAAGTCAAGGAGAAAGTCAAAGCATGGTTTTCAATGGGGAACGATTACGATAGCAGGCAAGTTCAAAACAAGGTTTGCGGTTTTCTTTTGCACCTGTTTGTCCAATAAACCTTCCAAACGTTCTCGGTAGGTGGTCTACAACCGATCCAGTGAAATGTGAGAGAAATTCATATCCTAAAAAAATCTCCTCCTGTCACTTTAACATTGAATAAAAACCAATTCCCATACAGGCCAGTGGAAGTAATCAAGAATGAACAGTGAAAAAGTTATCTACATGTAGTTCTGGAACACAGTCTTCTACAGAACCAGATTTCGAGAATACGTGTACTGACTGTGTCAAGTTCAGATTTTAATAGATGAAAGTCAGTCATTACTTCCTTATTTTACACAACTGCATTTAATGAATCACAAACAAACCATGTAAATATTTCAACTATTAAGTAGGTTCCTTTTTCTGCTCATTTCCTTGTGAAATGATTGATTGAAGTACTATATTAGATGGGAATTTCTGACAAATGGCAGCTATTGCACTTACAACCTTCTTGCAATCACACAATGGTTTGTTTTTAATGAACTAAAATTCCCTCAGCATAGTTTAACTGGAAATAACGTACGTCTATTGATTTTTTTTGATAACTAAAATTGGAGATTCCTGATTTTAATTCCTTAGTTAACCTGACTTTACAGTAACATAGCTTTGTAAGCAATTTTTGGGGTAAATTTCTTTTTTTTTTTTGGTTTACAGGCACTATCAGTGATTTGCTAACTCAGAAAATCAAAAAAAACAAAAAAATTATCAAAAATCAGATTTTTGCATGTCTGTAACAAGTATAGGTATTCTAACATACCCTACAAGTTATAAGACGAAAAGACATATATGGACAAAATCGGATATTTTAGTCATTAGTGTCCGTACGGACACTTATTACAACTCGTAATTGAATGGAGGTTCATATCTTTGAACACTGCTGTTTTCTACCTTTTCTGTCAATTTTTTGGTTGCAAAAATCATTTAAAATAATTCTACAGACTTATCCTTCACTTTTAAGCTGTTTCCCGCAAATTTGAAATATTTTGACTCTTTCGGGTGGATCACTGATAGTGTCTTTAAATGGAATTGATAACCTTTTTGAGGATTAATCATTGGTTTAAGATCAAAATTGAAGGAAAAAATGTTTGGTCATGATTTCTTCAGAACACACTATTACTTGTTCAAAACTTTATTTGTTGTAAATTCTATTGCAAAATATCAGTCATAAAGCACATATTCACATCATGAATCATAACAATGGGGTCCTTTCCTCATATTCAAACATCAGTGTTCAAAAAAATAACAGCAAAGCAACCCTCAATTTTTTACCCTTTAGTAATGAATGTCTAAATATGGGCATGTATGTTACATTTTCCCACCCTCTCTGTAATTAAATTGTATGCCAACATACTTGAACGGCTTAGAGATCATTTTAATTTCTGGTACTGATAGTTAACATACTTATGTTAACAAGAACATCAACCATCTAAAAGCTCTAGTTCATTAACAAAAACTACTTCAAATGAACAGCTCATGGACGTGACGAATGACAAGAAAGTTTTTTTGGACATCATTTATACCCAAAACTCTCTGAGTTGGCATCTCAATGTGCATTATTCTGTTTAGTATTTTACCTATGGTACCACTTTATTTAACTTGGAATAAACATTAAGGAAAGCACCTGGCTTATAATATAAAACTCTTCCAATGTAGGTCATGGACGTTACATTGGTGGAAATGTCATGGCGTTACAAATTTGGAAATTTTCAAAACAGATTCTCGCTCATTCAAAATGGAAAGACCCATAAATGTGATGCTTATGGCCTTGGCTTTATCAGTTTGTTTGATTCCATTATATTTTTGAAGGTTACATGATGTTGAATATTGTAGTATTTTAATAAGCATTTTAGGTCAACTTGGGTACGAGGGCCTTTTCTATTATTTTTCACACCATTTCAAGCTCTCTCTTTTGAAAACCTACTCTCCATACTTATAAAGATAACCAATATTTGACATGGCTCCCTAGAATTTGATCATCTGACTTATATTAGTTGTAAGATTCGTTGAATATTGCACGATGTGCCATTGAAAAGCACAGGGGGTCAATGAACTTTCCCCTGTACATGCAATGAGTATTTCCAAGAATAAACTGTAGGCTCTCCCAAACTAAAGGTGATAGAGGTCAACTCGTGGATCAGGTAAAACTCATTCTTTCCAGTTGTTACCCTTGGAAGGTAGCGTATTTAAAAATTGCGAGAAATTATGTAAAGTGCCCTTGTGCCCAATTTTTGGAACACCGAAATGGTCATTTTTCAGAATTCTAATTATCAAAATGTCATGAACCTTTAAGATAGATCTCTGACATGCAAAAACATGATTATTAACATGACCATAAAACATCACATACTACCCATTTACTGGGGTGTTTAAATGTGTAGCGTCCATGACGGTAACGTACATGACGCTCATTAGCATATTTCTAATTGTATAATTTTTTTTTTTCACAATGTTATTATCGCCATATATGTACATTAACATTGCAACTTGATAATGATAAATCATTGCATGTAAGTGTAGCAGTTACAGGAAAAATAGTACAAAACGTCATGGACATGCATAGATATCGTGAAAATCAAAGTAAAATTGAACTCAAAAAGCGCCCTCTAGCTAACTGCAATTTGGAGTTCAAAGTGTAGTTTCTAAAAAGTTATGTATCTTGGGTATTATGTTAAAATAAATACTTTCAATGGTTAATTACTCTATACCGGACTGAATCTTTTGACATAAAGCGCCATTTTTTACTAAAATTGTAAAAAATCTGTTTTTCGTAAATTCATTTTTTCCAAACACCTAAAATAAGAAAAACACTGAAATTTCAATATTAGAATGCAGATTATACAGATCTTTCTTTTCATGTTCATTGTAATTGTGCATTAAAATGAATTTCAATTTTTATAGGCTCAGGGGACAATTCCCGTGGAATTGCCATGTATGAAACACTTATTCATTACCGTTTCAAACTGAACTCTTTCCTAAAGGGTTTAAAAGGGCTGAGTTTTTTTAAAAATTCTTGCTTTTCAACTTCTTCCCAGACAAGGGTTTAGATCTATTCATTTGGGTTATTAACATTGCGCTGTGCAGTTGTTTCCATACTAGAAGATTGTTAACATTTACTAAATTTAAATACAGTCATTTTTTGTTTTTGTAATTTTTTTTTGTATTTGTTCAGTCTTTTAATCTTAAATAAAAATAAATTAAATCTTCCTGTGGATGATGCAGCAATTTTCTTTTTTTTGTATTTCTATTGAAACCATGACATGCCCGCTAATTACTAGTAATATTTCTTTTGAAAAACGTGAAGAAAAGTTCATGTCTCATTAAATCTATCAATGGGCTTGACATGGTTCAAGTATGATGTTTGGAATAAATTAAGGATCCATTTCCGTTTCCTCCTCTTGATGTTGTAGTGTTGTATTTTAAATCTAATGACGAGTTGAATCACAATCACAGCTTTTCACTACTCTTCTTTGGCTGCCAGTCAAGGAACATACATATTGATTAAAGGAACTATGTCAAGATTTTTGTCATCTCAGTTTTGACTTAGCTTCATAAAATATATGTCCATACATCACACTTCCCGAAAAAATAATAACAATTGATGTAAAATTACCAAAATAGAGGCATTGTTAATTTGTTGCTTTTTTGACATCCGAAGAAAACCGGGGGCCCCCCCCGGGGGGGGGATTTTTTCGCCAAGGCTTCATTGATCAAAAGCGGCCCAATTTTGCTCTCCTGTGATGTCAAAGTGGTGACCAAAACATCGTGTTGACTCGAATTGTTATTGTCTGGACACTGTACTATGATGGATTAATGAAAGTAATAATAAAATTTGAAAACTTACAAAAATGGCGGCCAAAAAAACAATTTTTTATTCATTTTGTTGATGTTTTAATTGATTATTTGAAGTGAGCAACACTGCGATATGAATGGTCACAACGACGGAAATTATGGATGTCCATCACTTTTGACGTCACCATTTGGCCTTCGATGGTGATTTGTCAGACTCTTTTCGAGTACGCTATTGGGCGAAATTAAAGGGCAAAATACCAACAATGTGGACATTTTCAACTTATTTTATTTAATGTAACTTTAAAAATAAAAAAAGACCCAATTTTAAACAAATTTTCCAAATTTCAGAATCATACATATTTTCCCTAAAACCCTTCAGTTACATTATGTTATATAAACACCACCATGAGCATGCACCCAATTAGGGGTGGAGGGGAGGGGGTAGGGTAACCTCAAAACATGTTGTTGGGGGAAAATCACAGGTAGTTTGCACTCGTGAAAGTGTGAGTTATGGCTTTAAAATTAATCCAAGGCGAATTTTTGGCACATTTTTGCATTCTTGCAAGTAATTTCAGGAAATCTATTGATGTTGTAGGAAGAGATATTGCAGAGGCTCAACAAATTTATGAATACTCTGTCCAGTTCGAAGTAGCGACGCGGGCATATATTGTACTGATTTTCAGTGCATGCGTAGGCAAGCACAAGTGCACTGCAACTAAAAGGCGGCACAGTTATACATGCGTGTCATCACTTTATACTTCAGAC
>JAMKCH010063010.1:0-17042 GCA_023653785.1 Ophioderma brevispina
AACCGTCGCACTCATAGAATTTTCTACATTAAGTAGAACTTGTCTTTGCCTGTATGGGCATAGTTGATGCTTTATTGCTACATCCCCGTGCAGTTCAATCTACCGACATCACTTTTTCACTACCAGAAGCTCTGGCATCAATATGTCACGCTCTCATCATTGCATACAAGACCTTTCTTTCATAGTAGGACTATACCTTAAATTATTTTTATTAAACATGTCAATTTCTTTATATGTTGTTGTTACCTATCGCAAAGCGAATTCATCGGGGAAAATTTGGGTCACCACAATTTGCATTAATATGGCAGCAATCTTGGATTTTTGAGGGTATATCGGTTACGTTTTATTTGTTTCATATCTAAATTTGTATTTCTAAAGTTTCTTTTCAGTAGTTGATACTTAAAATTTTTTAGGTATATCGGTTGCGGTACGGCTTTTTCCAATATCTAAATTTTCATTAGTTGTAAATTTTTTTTTCAGTAGTTGTACTTAGGACCAGCAAAAGATCGTAATAGAGCCCTTTTATAATTTTTAGCAAAATTAGACCAATTGTGGCGAAAAATTGTAATTTTTTGAGGACAACAATTATTTTTCACCATTTTTTTAAGGCAAATTTACGACCTTACCATTTAGAGAACATTGCTGTTTAAATTGGTACTAAAGCAATGTACCGTTTTCAAATTGTGAGCCGTACCGAAGAAATTAACGCGTCTGGAAAAACACTGATGAAGACATAACACGGTTTCTATAATGCATGGTGCATTTATTTATTCAAACAAATATACTATTGGGTGAAACCTATAATGAAACATCAGTCCCCTTTTTCAAAATATGAGTTTTTTTCTGTACCGAACCCATTAAATATTATTATTAATATTATCATTTGCACCAGACTTTCCTTTTTCAAATACAATACCTGTGGACCGAAAAATACGATTTTGTCAAACAGAAAGTTATTTTTGTAAGACTAAAATTGTTAAGTGACCGGGAGGGGTCCTAGGGACCCTCAAAATTTGTTTTCCGCTGGCCGCTTTATAGCGTTGGGAATTTTTTTTGGTAATTGTCTGACTTTTAAATGCGCTTCTTTTCATATCCAAAAATAAAATCGGCCAATGCCGTTAATGAGTTAATTCGTGTAGGGTCCCATGACACCCCCCCCTTCGGCACTACCGGAAGTCAAACTGGAGAATATTAAAAATCAAAGAACCAAAGCAAATGTTTTGCTGATATTAGTTTCCACATACATATAAGTAACCATTATAGTAAAACATTAAAAATAATTAATAAACGGCCTCATGTGATACAGGACCCAACCATAGGTATTTTTCCTTATTACGCTAACAAACCAGGATAACTATACACACAAAATCAAGTAAGTTCGCCCCCCCAAACAGAAACCGTACTATAATTTGCAGTATATCTGTTTTTTTAAAATGAAACCTATAAAGTTTTATAGCTATGGTTTGTTAGAAAACGCCTTTTTGTGAAAAGAAGAGGATCCTCCTTACTTCCACGCGGAATGAGCAAAATAACCACAAAATGAGGCCTTTTTAAAACTACAAGAAGTGGTTTCATGTCCATATTTCACTGTGTTACAACATGTAATGAATGCGGGTTACAATCCCCGCCAATGTTGCACACGAAAACCAATTGGTCAGCATGACTAACTTTTAAGTTAGTTCAGATGGTGCCCGTTTTGACTAACGTAAAGCTAGTCAAACATGCATGACTAACATATGTGACTAGCATTACCTATCCTGCAATGCAGGAGTAGCTTACATTACTACATCACATTAGTCATTCACGCTTGACTAACCACTTGACTAGCTTGGAGGTTAGTCAGGCATGGCATGACTAACGTAGGCGGTTGCATGACTAGTTTATTACTAACTTTAAGTTAGTCCCGATGTTGCCCATTTTGACTAACATCACGTTAGTCTTGCAATTCAAGCTAGTCATGCAGGTTTGACTAGCAATGGTCAAACTATCAAGCTGTTATGACTAACTTGCTTGGCTAACAAGCTGGAAGAGGCGGAGATTATGGAACAAGTTAGTCATTCCATATACTGAACACACTATCATGCACCCCTCATTACACGTTAGTCATACAGCCCTGACTAGTTTAGCAACGTATAAGGCTAGCATGCAGGCTTGACTAGCTTTACATCGTGGGGTTGACTAACGCCATGTTAGTCAGTCCTGCGTGACTAGCCTCTCTGACTAGTTTAATGTTAGTCATGCAACTGCATGACTATAGTTTGTGTTTTCAGGTGCATGCAAGTCACTTTTCTTTTGAAATCATACTCGGTCACGTGGCAGAGGCATAAAATGATGAATTAACGGCATCCATTCAGAGTGCCGGGATCACTGTTGAGCATTCATAAGATTATGAATGGTGAAACACATCAACAATTTAGGCCTATACAAACCATAAATTTTTTTCCTGACTCACCACACTCACTTGCAATACAACCACCACAAATCATACAGTATAAAGGTGGTACCTTTTAAGTCCATAACTGGGATTGCAATAATTAATCAATGCCCAGATTTATCTGGCCCATGATAGGGCAATTGCAGTTGGCCTTTTGGAGAAGCTGGCACCCCTGTCCATCAAGATTACGTTGATAAATGCAATTTTTAAAAGGCCTGATTTTTTTTTTTAATTTTGCTCATTCACCGTGAGTAATCGCTATCGCTTCCGCTCATTTTCACAACACAACGCTTTCCTAACAACCATATCTTATAACCGTTTGTACTATTTTTCATCTTTACTGGAATTATAGTAGGTTCTTTGGGGGGAACTTACTTTTGATGTTGTGTTTAGTACCCAGTACTTGTGCTATTCAAATTGTGACCCCTGGATACCTTTAATGCATACATAGCCAAAAAAAAAACCATGCATGTCGTTCTTTATTTAGAAAATCTCCCGTCATTTGGAATGGACGTTGCCATTCCCGGCAAAATGGCCGACTAATCCGAAATGTGGAAACTCTCTATACAGATGGTAGGACGTTTCATATGGGGGGGGGGGGGGGTGACGCGGGTTGGAGGTGACGCCGATGTTCATACTAGAGCTGGGGATTTTGGAGGGCCGAGATCCTGTGGCGCTCTATGGAAAAAAAATCCCTACATCAGGCTTAATCTGCACGATTATGCCTCGAAAATCCACATTGCTTGAAATCTTCAATTTTTCACCATACGACAAGAAGACATTCATTTAAGCAATTTGTTCTGCAAACTTTAGTTCGTAGAAGAAATTAGAAGAAAAAGCAGTTGAAATTCGATTTTGCGCCATTTCAAAAATTCCCTCGACGACTTAGAACGTAGTTATTCAAATTAGTCTCATTCCAGTATTTGGGGTCCTACCAGCTTATGGACTCCACGAGATCCGAGCACGAACGTATAAAAAAGCAACACGAGGATTACCGCGCTCATGCAACACCCCGATACCGACCTATGACAGGATCGGCTCATATCGCACACATTTTGCTCAAATTTCCTTTCCAAGACATGGTCTTGTATAGCTAGCTGATCGCATGTTTCGTGAATGAATGACGTATAGGATTCGTGTTTATGCGTGTGACTTTTGCAGCAAAGAGCAAAACTTTTTTTCGCACAGGTTATGACAAGAAAATGCCCGTTTATCAGAGCCTAACACCATGACATGACACAATTAATGGGTATTTATATAGAGTGGCAAAATTTTCCAATTGAGTATGTACGGGGATGCCAAAATAAATCCACCACCCCCCTTCATATAGACCCTCTCGCACCATGAGGATGCAAATGAGATATTGTCATGTGATGCCTCGTGGACGACAAAAGATCGAAATACCTTTCAAACCACAAATAAATGAGTCTGTGTACAAATAAATGAATTATAATAAAAACGATTTAATGATTTTTAATCAGAATGGTCAAGAATTTGGTAGTCCAAAACATTAAGTAACAATTAAGATTCACATGATTTATAAACTAATATAATAAGCTTTTCAAGTTCTTAGGGTCTGATAGTTGAAGAAGCGTTGCAGGTCACACGATGATATAGCCTCACAGCGAAGACTCAAAAAGGACAACTATGCCCCACAAGTCACACTTAAAAAACTCTTCAGTTAATATATTCCATGGGAATCTTCTCGGTCCTGAAGGGTAATTTGTCCAGCAGTTTAAGACGACGGGGGGGTTTTCCCTCGAACGACAATAATATTCTGCAATTACAGTTAAGGTATTTACCACCATCAGCTGTCGCCCTGTCTATTTAGGACCACAATGGAATTCTTTTTTGATTCCCAAAACTTAAGCTCTTCTGGCTTAAAGACGGAAAACAGGACCAGTTAATTAGTTTCAAGCTGCGGCGGGTCTCCACAGATAAATAAAATATATATAATTTAAAACTAGCTATAACTATACTGTATAGCTTCCTGGTACTACTGCTGGCCCCTGGGTCTTTCAGTGTACAAGTAATTTAACTTCTCACCAGCTAATTCCTCTTTCTAACAATAATCATTACATCATCATCGTGCATAAATATAACCTAGCACTGGTCATCAGATTCACAAAAAAATCATCATTTCACATTATAACTTCATGGGGGAATCCCCCAATCGTGTAATAATGTTTTTTCTTAAGCATAAACAGTTGACTCAGTTTCTAAGTTTACATCTGTTGGATTCCCATTTCCCCTATTGTGCATCGATCTATTTTAAATAATAGGGTGGAGCTCATCTAGAACTTTGGGAATTCCCCTGCTCTCTTTTTTCTATCAACAAACAAAGTCTTTTCCCGTGAGAAATCTTTTTCTCAAATAACATTGAAAATTTGCAACTACTCTGTTTCACTATCTTGAATGCTCCGGCAGAATTTGTTTGTGAGACCAAATGGCCATTATTTTGTTATTTATATCGGCCATCGGGCGTACCAAAGGCTGAAATTTCTTGTGGCACGGTCAGTGAGGGGAACTTGCCAATACCCCTTTAACAATCAATTTGCTAACAAATTGGCATTTTCCACTCTATCGAGTTCAATCATCAATCCGTGGAATCGGAAATGAGTCGAACAGAGGTTGACTTTCCGAAATCTGTGACAAATCGAAATGATCCATCAGGTTTGGGAACCTGATACACGGGACTCCATTCACTATTGCTTGCTCTGTTCTACTATTACATTGTCTAACATGTATTTCACCTCATTCTGATATTATGTTGCAAGTTGATTGGATTCACCCTATAAGGTTTTTGCTTTATTGGCGGGAATTGCTTGTCATGAGTTATACATGTGTCGTCCTGTGTATATCAGGAAATATGTTTTCCCTCTTGTGAATTAATTGCTTTTTTAATTCATCTTGTTGACTCCTGGGAGATGACCTAGCTTCTTATCTAATTGGCAAGGTATGTCAGAATTTTGCAATTGACACATAATCATTTTCTGTGTTTACAGTGCTTTCTTGTTCAGGCAGATTTACGTTATCATATCGTTATCTCTATCATTATACTCTTGAGCATATTTATGTGACGTAATTGTCGACTTTAACGTCTACCTGGTGTTTTAATCACTAGTTCAAGGCCTCCCTCTTGTTTCTCACTCATCTCTATGGTCCAGATACTTTGCTTGCAAAGGATGCCCTTGTATTGGAAACATGCCACAACTTTGTCACCTGGTTTGAATACTCGTTTCTGGCATCTTTGGTCAGCCATGTTTTCAATTTTGCCTGGCTCTGCTTTTTTAGATTTTGCTTGGCAATTTCAGTGGCGCTTTGGGTCTGAATTGAGACCCCCAGTCTAGCAAATTCCCACATCATGATTTTCACACGACAACCACTTTTCTTTCAGTATTCCAATGTCCCATTACAATGTGACCAAACACCACTCAAATGGACTAAATCCTAATGACACCTCTTGTCAGCCTCTCCCTGTGACAAATAACAAGAGATGAACTCCCTCATTCCAATCCCTCTCAAATTCAAACACATAGATTTGATCATTTTTTTCAAGGTTTGGTGGTACCATTCTAGGGCCCAAGGATTCTGGTGGTATGCTGAAGGACTGTACTGGGAACTTCCCACTGGTCCATGACTTGTCGGAACAAACCTGACATGAATTGGATCCTTTATCAGAACTGAATTGATTTAGGAAGGCCCCTATTATGGTGAAAGAACGGTTGTTAGAGCTTCACTATAGTCTGTGCCCTAATCTTTCTCAAGGGTAATAGCCTCAGGGAATCTTGGTGGAAACACATGATGGTCAGTAATACTGATTTCCTGACTAGATCCCCTTTGGAGGTGGTCCTACCAAATCTATTAACACCTACTAATGGCTCAGCAAATGCTGGTACTGTTGCAAGAAGCATTAGGAATTTTTGATTGGGCTTGCCCACCATTGACATGTGTGGCAAGTCTACAATACTCAGGTCATATCTTTCTGAGTGTAGGCCACCAAAAATGACTCCTAATTCCGTCATGTGTTTGTCTCAACACCTCATTGTCCCTGGGGGGGGGGGGGGCCCCAAAAAGGACTATTATGGGCTAGGCCTATCACTTCCCTATGGTATATCTTTTGCACTACAATTTGATGCACAACTTTCCATTCTTCATCTACAAGTGCATTAGGTGGCCGCCATTTTTCATGAGGACACCATTTTGCTTGTAGAAACATGCAGGAGTTTGCTCGGCTTCCTGTTGCTCAATGCCCTCTCACCTAATTTCTTAAGTCTGGGGTCATTGTGTTGCTCATTTACCTGCTTGTCTATCTGGCTTAAAGGGTCTCCTTTACAGTCCATATCTCTATCATGCTCAGCGGCGGATTTTTCATTGTTACCAGCTTGTCACTTTGTTTTGTGCTCAGGGCTGTATTTTCACTAACAGGGAATTTAGTCCCCCTGAAGATGAAATGACCTCCAAATTTCCTAACTTGGAGAGAAAAGTATCCCCTAAATTTGGGACCAAGTCATCCCCGTCGCTCTTCCTATGTGTAGAGTATTTGACTCAATCACCTGTTCACTGTGGTTCCTGTGAGGCTTGTCTGGTCATTAATCTAGTTTTACGAATCTGCACATGCTGGGAAAATGTTCTATTTCAAATTTACACTGTACAGGCACTGGAAACCAAAAATAAACCATAACATAACCTCCAGATTTATAATGCGGCCAATTCCCAAATATGATCACAACGCAACAAATAAGACAAATATACAACAACAAAAGACAACCAGCAAGATTATTGTGTTGGAAAAACGTTCTTTTGAAACCCGTTTGAACTATCAATGGGGGAGCAGCACGGATGTGGCGAAGGGAGACCTGTTCCCAGTGAAGGCCCGGCACAGCAAAGCTTTGTCACAATATGTCTCCTGGTACGTGGTATGGAAATAGATTCAGATGACGAGCGAGTGAATGGTCCCTGCTGTGATGGTCTGGCTTTCAGTTTTAAGCTGTCAGGTGATTTGTGAGCTAACCCTTCAGTGATTTGTACACTAGAGACACAGCTTAAGAGGAATGCTTTCACGAACATTGAGGCAATTGTAGTGAGTTTAAGCGTGGAGCAGGGCTATCACGTCTAGCATCAGAGAAATATAAGTTTGCAGGATTTAGTTTTCTGAATGGACTGAAGACGGTTGAGTTATTTGATGCTGTTCCATAAAGAAGTTGTATTTGCCATCATCCATCCGTGATATAATTAGTGCACGTACTACTTACTTGGCCGTAGTCTGTAAAGGTTGCTTAGTTGAAGTTTGGCAGAAGAGAATAACAGCCAACTCACTGCTGGACATGGTCATGTTAGTGTGAAAAGAGGATACCAAGGTTCCGCACATGACTTGATGGCATGAGATACTATCACCAATTGCAGCTTAAAGACAGGTAATTTGTAGATACCCTGTCTGCTACCAGCTATAAAGAATTCGGTGTTATTTTGTTGAGCATGAGTTTGTTTGATTCCATCCAATCTTTCAAATCAGTTATGCAGAGATCCAGCTTTTGTAGGGCCTCCCTGGAGGTATTGGGATCTTTGGAATTGAATGATGTATACAGGGGGGGGCTGGGACATCTCCAGCTATAGTGAAAGTTAAATTATGACTGCAGAAATATCACCCCCGGGTATAAATGTGAGATTGATGAAGTCAAGAGGGCCCTTAACAGATCCTTGCGGGACACCATACAATAAACACGCAGCCCCTAGAGAGGGTTCTGACTTCAAATAAACTCTCAACCCACTTTAGAGCTAGTAACAATGATACCTTATTCTTGATTTCTGTATTGTGTTATGACAAAATAACACTGTGGTCGACAGGGTCGAAAATGCTGTGGACAGGTCAAAGAAGAAACCAAAAAAACTATGGGATATGGGAGTACTTTCCCCCTGCCAAATCATTCCCTAACAAATGGAACCTTTTTAGGGGAGGGACGTTCTTGTCTAAACCAATTTGACAGTCCAGAAAAAAAAACCAAGTTGATTGCCAAATTCATTTTGAGAAGAGGGTCATATACAATCCATACCTATCCCTTGAATCAATGCACTAGTTCCTGTGGTGCGAACTCTCAATATTCAATGGAAGTGCATATTCCAATATCATAGACTGTGCACAGCACGTTGCCCGCAGTGATTCTAAGGGTGTGGATCTAAAAACTATCACCTGAAAGTGACACAAAGCCCTCAAAAACAAATTGCTTACCCTGTTACCTAGCCATTTTTTGTAACAAAAACCCCGAAGGGGGGGGGGGGGGGGGTAACCACCCCCCTGTGATTTCGTTACTGAAAACCCGTTTACTGTAAAGGTGGTACAAAGGGATAGCTTAGAGTTGGATTAGCTTAGAGTTTCTTCTTTCCATTCGGTTTACCAAAAGAAGTACTAAAATTCCCCATATGACGTCACCGTGACCGTCATAAGTTGAGGAGGAAAGGAAGTACGAAAATACTGATTATAGGGGTGGAAAATGGAAAATTGATATTTCGCAATTTTAGCGACTCAAACACCCTATTATAGCTCTAAAATGATTCTTTATATAAAACTAGTCATTTCCCATCCAGTTAGGTCAAAAACCGCATGAAAAATCTGATGTTCCTAACATTTGTGGCGGAAAAAATTGAATTTTCCACTGGGTGTAATGGAAATGGCAGTTTTGCTGACATGCGAACTTTGACGTTCATAGTGACGTAATGCTAGGCATGTTGGTACTCATTGGTATCAAGGAAAGAGGAGGACCATATCTCTCTAATTATGGTTCCAAAATCAAGTGTATGTGATGTTCCTGTGTTAGGCATGTTGGTGTTGGTACTTCTCTTCCGGAGGGGGGTGGTTACCACACCCACCCCTATCGATTCACTTTGGGACACCCTGTATCTTACTATACCCCGGGGATGTTTGTTTTTGGATTAAAAAAGGAGAGAACATGTCATTGACAATTACATTAAATAATGTGGCACCAAAAAAAGGGGGTTTTAGCAAGCCGAGGGAAGGGAAAGGAAACAACCTAAGGGGGGGTGTAACCACACCCCCCCCCCTTCGGTAGACGAGGGTTCAGCATCCATTACTTTTTCTGTGTCAATTCCCTTTTGTGAATTTCTTGTTTTTTTGACAGAGAATGAACTGTGACCTCAAAAGGAACTGCACAACCTATTGGTTTGACTCACTTTTGGCTCCCTCCTTTTTTGGGCGGATAGGATAGCCATGTAGCTCTCACACCGCGACTGGAAATGTCCTGGCTTCTGACAGTGATTGCATGTGTGAACTGTGATTGGGTCCCATCCCATTGCTTTTGATTAGCACTACTATTTTCTTGCTCCCGTTTATGGGAACCTGATGGGTTTTCCCCCTCCTTGTATCACCCACTACCGCAGAGAATTTGTTGCCCCAACCCGAACACCCTAGCAGCTCTTACTTGTGGTTACCTAGTAAAGTAAATTCTTTCATAGGTTACTATGTCTCACTTCCGCTTATGTGTCAAAGCATATAGTCGTCGGCCTTCACGGCTGCGTCACGCAAACTGTCAATTTTGTTTTATCCAGATATGTTTTGATATCTGGATGAGACACGGTGTGACTCTTCAACTACATCAACTCCCTAAGTTGCACCAAAATTTTGCCGACTTCTTTTGAGAGAAGCCAGCGAGGCAAATATTTGTTCCTTTACACGGGGCAAATTAAACATTGGTCTGGTATCCTTTTTCTGGACAAGATTGATTTTTTGTCTATATGCCTCGGCACCAATATTATGCCTTGAGCACTGCCTGCTTAACCTCATAATAATCACTACATCTGTCTATTGACATGGCGAATATTTCTCGAGCTTTACCAATGAACAATGACTGTTATAAAAAGGTCAAGATTCCTTGGGCATTTCAGATATTGGGAAATTTCTAAAGGTTGAAGAAGGATTTCTACTCTGTTCCTGAAATTTTGGAACAGGCGAATATGTTTCGCCGCATCAAAACAAGAGGGCTTGGAAGAGTCGACGAGCTAGACTTTTGTCAATTTTTCTAACTCTAGTTGAACTTCAAGCTCTTTTTGTTTTCATCTTATGAATTTGCCTTTCCAATTCTTTTCTTTTTCAATTTGAAATTCCATCTCTTTTTGATGATCTCTTTTTGCATTTCTTTTGTTTTTGTCATTTCCATCTTTTTCAACTCATTTCCAATCCTTTTGAAATTTCAAGTTCGTTTAAATGAATGCATCAACTTTCAACTTGGTCCTGAACAGCCTGAATCCTTTCCAAAAAGATTCATTCCAAAATCTTCCTGAACTAAGGCACCAGACCAGAGTTGTTTTGTACACCTGAGTGTTCTGTGTTTGAACTGTGTCACCCAAGGCAGTCCCTCATCATGTTGCGAGCGGTACACGAGGTCGAGAGTGACAGGCTGATTGCTTGCTAGTTCATAGGGAGGTGGCAGACTTTTTCAGCTCATCAAACTTCTCCAAGTTATTTGCCCATGAATCTTCTGGAATTTTATTAAACTCCACTGTGGCTCTACTTACAACACAATTTAATATTGACTTGAACCACATACCCAAGTAGGTACATGTTAATACACACAATATTTGTATGCACAATGGGCACAATGTTTCCAATATTACCACACTCTTAATGGAAATTTTGAACAATAAGGCTCAAATTTATCTAATTCATTTTCCCGGACAAGCCCCCAAAGGCTGCTATGATGTCTCGTGGATTCAAAGGTCAGACATACCGTTCAAACACAAACAAATGGGCTGGGTGCACAAAAGTGATCTGAATTTTAAAATAAAATCAGAATAATGATTTTTAATCAGAATGGGTCAAGAATTTGGATGTACAAAACTAATTACAATAACAACTTCAATTTAAGGTACTTAAAGATTTAAAGTTCGCAAGGTGTCTATAGTGAATGAAAGCGGTGTCATGCTTGCGTTCAAAACGAGATATATCCTAACAGTGAAAGACTCAAATGCCACATGCAAGTCACACTTAAAACTCCCAGGTTAATATATTCCTGGGAATTTCTCAGGTCCTGAGGTGCATTTTGTCCAGCATTCGACCGACAGGGTTTTTACTCGACGACACTAATATTCTGCAATACAGATCCGGTATTCTACCACCATCAGTCTGTCGCTGATGTCCTCATTTATAGACACCCCCAAACGGGAATCCCTTTTTGATTCCCAAATAAGCTCTTGTGGCTTAAAAGACGACAAAATACAGTTTATTTAGCTTTCAAGGCTCGGCGTCCCAAAGTATTATAAATCCTGGCACTTTGCAGAACAAATAACCATTATTAGATACAAAATAGCTTAAGCTATAACTATACTTTGTAAGAGGTTCCTGGTTAACTACTGCGACCCACTGAGTATTGCCAGTGACAAGTATTTAACTTTCACAGACTAGATTCCCCCTTTCACCACTAATCTTACATCATCATCAGGGCAAAACTAACACCTAACACTGGCCAATCAGATTCACACGCAAGTACATCATCTGAATTTCATCATTCAAATTTATAAACTTTATGGGGAATCCCCAACTCATAATATGTTTTTCTTAAAGCACTAACAAGTTGACCTCATCCGTTTTAAGTGTATTTGTGCAAATCTATCTAGTTGTAAATAACAGGTGTGTGTGAGATAGCAATTGGGAATCTCCTGACTCTCTTTTACCCGTGAGAAAAAATCTTTTTTCTCAAATAAAATTGAAAATCAAATTAATATTTTTAATCACAAAAATGAGGTATATAACATCCTTCATTCCTCCAAGCGCTACTGCACAACCTTCAGACAGCGCATGACGTAATCAATTGTATACTCATTTCCATCATTGTACTTCTTAACGTTACCTATAAGATGATTGCAGAGTTTATATTTTGTACCCAGGGATGTTTTTAAATTATATGATATTGTCAGATCATCAGTTGAAAAAGAAAAGTTTTGTAGGAAGAAGAAGGGCAAAGCTGGGAGACAAACATCAACACATGGTAATGTGGTGAATACAGGTTTTTTGGGAGGACGGTGTGCATTAAGAAAACTATCATTCATTTTTTCTAATGTTAAAATAACGATTTTGGACAAGTTGCTAGTGTTCGGAAAGTAATCTCAGCACACCTGTTATTACTGTTCTTTTTGAAAAAAAAAGGACTAATGCATTTAAAGCGGTTCTTGAAGATGCCATTTACGACTGTTTCTAGACCTTTTATTAGTACACAAAGCATAAAAATCAGGATATCGTGACAAATTACGGCATGTTTACAGTTAGCGCTTACAGGGGGGTCTTTACTTCAACACTTCCCCTTAAAAGTGCCAAACAAAAGACTTCGATGAAAAAAACCGGGAAGCGATTTGTTACATGCGGTAAAAAAATCGTTGAAGAAAAGGAATGGTTGAAATATAAGTATATTCATAGGGAGATGATTCGCTTTAGAATATCGGGTATAAAATTGACAGTTGTGAAATAAACATGTTCGTAAGCTAAAACTCATGTAAGCTTGTATAGGCTTGATGAACTTTTTTGTTTTGTTGTTTATGATCTGGGAATGAAATGAATTTGAGGGCTCAAATTTCAGGACGACAAAAAAAATATTATGTTGGGATTTCTTTTTCAACAACAGTTCAAAATGCTTGGCACTTACGTGTGTTGGCCTAGCAACACGGGACACAAGGATCATGAATATCGATCAGAGAGATAACCCGCCCCAGATACAAGCCCCGCAAATCATTGTTAGCCATTGGTCAAGTTGCGTTCCAAACGAGACAGCATACTTATATAGGGGTACGCCAAGTTTGGGACGGAATCGACATAGAACCCCACGTTATCAATCTCGACCCAAGTGAAAGTAAGTAGTCCAATTGCCCCAGGTAGCCCGCCCGTATGGTGAATGAAAATTCAACGGGGTGCAGTATTTATCGCGCATTCTTACCCTCAGCTATTTTTATATCATTTTCTGGCGATAGGCCTACTGGGAAAAAAGTACTGCGGGAACAGTTAAGTAAAAAAAAACACACACACAGACACAAATGGAAAAAAAGTAAAGTAAAACAACACACACCAAAAAAAAAAAACAATTTGACTACAGAGTAGTCTAGGTCAGTAAAAGATGATGGAGTCAGAGCAATTGTGAAATCTTTACAATTTCAAAACGAAGAGAAAAATGAGTAAATTTCATTAAAAACCAGGAGATACCATGTGCGGCAAAATAGCCGAATCAGATTTGTTCGAATTTGAAAGAAAAAATAAGTTTTTAAAGGAGTATAGTTTGCTCAATACGGATAAACATTAAATTGCTAAAATGCAATAAAAGATGTTAATCTTCGTCTACATGAGCCATGTTTTGTAACAAAACTCCCAAAGGGGTGGAAACTGAACATCGAATTTCTATTATTTTGATACTCAATGATAGATTGACACAAATGGTGTCCCATAGACGTCATAAGTTGAGGAAATTATGAACATACGGTGATATAGGTGGAAAATGGATTTATTATTATTATTATTATTACCGCATAGCAAATAAAACGACTTCAGCTTTCAGTAAGTAAAACTAGTCATTATCATCAAGTAGAGCAAAAATCTAACATTTTGTTTTGAAAATCTGAATTTTCCCTTATTCTACACTGCGCGTCTATGGAAATTGACAATTTTACTGATAGGCAAACTTTATGACGTCATTCTGCCGTAATTCTAGGCATGTTAGTACTCTTTTTGGTACCAATGGATTGAAGAAAATTAGGCCCATACGACCATTGCTTGAATATGTCTATGATGATTACTACTTACCTTTTTTTTTGCATGAAAAGGGCGTAAAAGTGCAAAGGCTCCTCATTAGCTTTTATCGTCTCTATGGATAATTTAAGGCGTTTTTTAACAATTATTTACCCACAAATAATATGAAATTTTCAATAAGTAAAGCAGGTAGTATACGGGGAAATGCAATTGATATTTTGATTTAGTTTTTTTTCAAATCCAATTTTTGACACCATGTTTTTCAATACAACGAGAATTTCATAAGAATCTAAAATCATGGTTGTTCATTTAAAAAAAAATGTCTTATTTTGGTGTTTTATAAAGGGGGGGGGGGAAGCTTGTAACGGGGTAAACAATAAAAGTATTTAATTTTTTTTAAATATTTACCATCGTTCGGTTGGTCATAACCGTTTTCCAAAAAGGTCAGTTTTGCCATGTCCTACGACCTGGTGTTTAAGTACAGTAGGTTCCAAGACGTTCAAGGAGGGCATATGTTAGAGTCTGTGTCCCCCGTTCCAAATTGAAGACCTTTTACCAAGCATATGGCTAATATCTCCAATAGACCCGGCAGAGCCCGCCTATTGCCATTCTATATTTCATTCTAGATTAGCCTTTTCGTTCCGGCTTCTGTAGATGACAAGTTGGCACATTTTTAAAACAAACTTATGAACCTGATAATCCCCCAGTGTGAACCTTATAACTCTTGAACTATAAAACCCTCAGATAGGGCAAACTTACCTTCCTCCTGAAATCCTGAAAGGTACTGAACATGGAAGTATACTTTAAAACACCATTTTACCCTTTTTATAGTTTTGACTCCTGATAAGCAATTGCTCCCTAAAATACATCCAAGAACACGATTTAAAAATGCCACCCCAGATTTTTGGAATCCTGATGAATTTGATCCAGAAAAACCTATTCTCTAACGATTCTAGCGAACCATAATAAAAACAACTGTCTAAATCAGAAATGCCACCTTTAAGATAACTTGTAGTCATATGGAAGTACATTTTTATTCCATTACAGTTTATGCTTAACCCTTTTTGCTTTATGTACAGGTCAATGATTTTTAATAGAATCTAACGACTCTATAGTTCATATATACGAGTTTAAAACGCCTTCGCATCATTAAAGAAACGCCTTTCCGTCGTATTTCCCGTGGTAGATGTCATGCGTCAGGAACACATTTAGTAAATTGTAAACTCAAAGTACAGTTCGTAGCTTGATTAGACTGTTTAATAACTTTTCATGTCGTGTTTTCAACAATTTCTAAAGCATGCCCCATCCCTTGTTTGAATCAGCCAACCTACAAGTACAGAACTAGAATTTCGCGGTTCTCGCGCTCTCGGCTTTCGCGATTCTGGACGGGGGCTTGTTAGGTTCCGTACGGAACCTTATCAGACGTGACCTGCAGTGTTAGTAGACTTTTGTCACCTACCTGGGGCCCCGTTAAATACCGCAGGGCCCCTTTGCAACTTAAGTCACTTATTGACCTCCCCAGAGTCTACGGTCCTAACTGCCACAATGTCCCTCCACTACACAAGATCCCCCCTTTTCAATCTTCTCCGAGACCCCTTCCCAGCTGCCACCGAGCGTCCTTCTAAAGTAACTACAATTCTCCTCATCTAACACAGTTGCCCTTATCCCAACTAACCCAAACATGGCCAATTCCCAATACTCATGGGTCTCCGTTGCAGACAACATGATCTTTTCCTGAACTAACTCCAGACGTCTCTTCCCACTTACCCCAGGTCCACTTCCAACTATCCCATGTTTCTCCTTCCAAACCACCCCAGGGTTCTCCTTACCCGAACAACCCCATTTCATGGCCACAGCCCTCCAGACAACCACTGAGTTACTAATAGAAGTGACAGAGGAAGGTGGGTCAAGGAGCTTCAGTTGAAGCAAAAAAAATAATTTGTTCTGAGGTCCCCCGTTTGGGAAATTGTTTGCCTCGAATCTTAATTTGAGCCGAATTTGAGTTTTAAAGCCTACATATTTCCTCAAAATCCTTTATAAGGCCCTATTTAAAAGACAAAAATCCGTTCCCAAGTCCCTAGTTCAAAAATCGGGCAACACACATCTCCCTACCTAGAGTGCCCCCAGTCTCTCGCCCTCTCACACTCTGCCTTTTTTTCCTCATCTGAATTTGGAGCCAAATTTTAGTTCAAAGCCTCCAAGTTCCTTCCTCCCATTTTTTTCTAATTCTAATGGCCCTAAATTAAGACAAATCGGGCTAAACTTTAGAATACAGCTACACATTTATCCGCCGTGGAAGCCAACCTTTTGAAAAAAACCCAGGCAACGGCGACAGCGCGAGCCAAACCTTTTTAAAAACCCAGGCAACGGCGACAGCGCGAAGCTGTACCTGTGTTGTACCGTTGTTCGAATAAAAGAACAATAATAGTTATTTCATATAAATATGAACATGATAATAAAACTCTGAACATTTGAATTTAAATTTGTTTGTTTTTTACGAATGTTGGCATTTCCGTTGTTTTTCTTTAAAGTGTTCTAACCACGAACGTTCGAGTTTATTTAGATTGAGCTTGATTTGTTCTATTATTTAACTTGATTTGTTCTATTTTAGCTTGATTTCTACTAATTTGGCTAATTTTGGCCTTTCCCCGATATTTTGGATACTTTTGGCCTTTTTCCCGTCCGTTGTTTTAAAATAAAGTTTAGAGTTTAGTTTAACCCATTAACGTTCGATTTTAATTTAGATTGAGCTTGCTTTGTACTATTTTAAGCTTGAATTTCACTATTTGGGCTATTTTGGGGGCATTTCCCGTTGTTAAAAAAAAAAAGTTGGATATGGCGTATACATCGAGTGTGAGGCTATGGTTG
>JAMKCH010063014.1:0-64271 GCA_023653785.1 Ophioderma brevispina
GCATGGGGACTGAGTATTTATCGGATTGTAAGCCACCATGTGCACGGAATCTTATTGACAGCACCACCTAATTCTTGTTAAAGTGCGATCATTTTCCAGGGTGAACCACATCAAGGACAAGGGTCTAGAGCTCATCTCACACATGATCGGCATCGCTTGGATTGATGCCATGTTCTAATTGGGGGCTAACCTGGCATACGAAGTAGAAGATGAGCGGTTCTGTGAGACAACAATAGGTAAGTCGGAGTAATTTATACCACCAAGTTGTTGTGGAAAGCAAATTTGCAGTTTGATGGGCGAAGCTGATAAGCATATTGCAACGTCATATTCACTATTGTGCTGATATTGATGGTTAAACCATTTAAAACGGCAGTTTTTTGTTTTTTGTTCTCTCATGGGAAAGGGAAATTGATTTGAAAGCGGAAATTTCAGGATGACAATGAGATGATTTTATCTTGATACCAAAATTGATTACTACTGCCGGGTAAGTTCGCGGGGGTACCCAATAATGTGCATCGGAACATGCGCCTCCTTTTATACACATTTCACCCTACCAGAGTATGAGAACATTTTTCCCAGCCCTTTTCAATTATGAGTAGTGATATTGCTTATGAATGTAAGCGGGGGTGGGTATATAAGTGGATGTGGCATGGGGGCATTGGGTACTTCCTGATTCTTTGGGGTATTAGGAGCTGAGAGTAGATAGGAGAGTAAGCTCATTAAGTAGTGGGTACCACTAGTGAGAATAAGCTGTGTATGTTTGAGATGCACAGAAGTGAACCACGGTTTGGACTAGCTCCTGTTATTTTGCCTGTGTGTGTGGGGATTCATTGATCCGCAAAGAAGCAAGGAACTCACCAACATACATGTATTATTAACGGAGACTTATTCATGCATTTTGTATAGGTTGCAGAATTTGTAAAGATACATGGCAGGGCTTACTCAAGGACCTATTTAGGCCCAGTATTGCGCATCATGGGGTAGAAGATGCAACCGCAGTCAGTAGAGATCTGCGGAGCCCATCAAGGTTATTAGGTCAGCATTTTTTTCCAGCTTTAATCATGTGATTTATTATCTTTATAAAAGAGTTAGGTAGATTCTCTAATATCTATGAATGGAAGTGGTTTGAGTACAGACCTTTATGCAACCTTGCATAAAAGGCCTGTATCATCCTTCCATGTTACATTATGCTTTCAGAACATTAGGTGGCAAGTTGTTGGTGCCAGCATGATCGACGGCCTCGGGTTAGGTGACAATACAAAAGGACGGCGATAATCAGGACTAGGTCTTATGGGAAAATGGTAGCGTTGCCCAAAACCTTACTTAAAGATGTAACAAACAGCGACTTTCTTAGAGAGTGTGGTGTGGAAGACTTGATCAACAACATGCTATGGTGGCCGATGAACAGAAGAATGGGGAAGAAAAATTTGTGAGAACCAAAGAAGGTATGACACATGTAGAACTTGCAAGAGTTCAATTGTCAGTTTTAGAAGGCAATCCCACAGCTGTGTGCTGTGAACCTAGATTTCAAAATGTATCTTTTATTTTTAGAAATACTTTTACGCACTGGCAAATAATTATGCACAATGAATAAGTGGGGCACGCAAGCACTAACATTGCTGGAAAAATCCATAGTGAGATTCTTGCCATAGAGGCTTACCTAAGGTTAAGCGAATGATTTGAATGGTCTAATTCCGCTATTGTCAATATCTATAGAGGTCTGTATAAAAATTATACTTTCAAGAAATTTTATTTTGCTGGCAATTAAAATTTGTTAAAAAACTTAACACATTATGTGGCTAGATGATAGATAATCCAAATCAGGAGTCAAAAAAAAACATGTTGTGCTTTTATGGGTCCCCGAACAAATGAATGTTCTTTAGGAACAGTTACTGAGGAACCAAATTCTGTATGTTCGTCCATGTGTCAGGTATGTACACTATATTAAGATCATTTCATGAACTGATAGATTACAAGGTCACAGATCATGCGTCAAAGGTAATTTGAGTAACATTGTAATTTTATCTTGCTGAACTTTTGTTCTGGCAGGCTACCTAGTAATCTCTTTTCTGATTCTGGAGTTCCATAAGGGAAATGATTGTAACTTGGTGAAGGAAAGCAGGTTGTGAGTTCTCAACATGATAAAAATTTGATTGTATTAAAAAGTAAGCTAAATTACAGCTATAAAGTTGCCTATTTATGAAAAAATTTGTCAGGAAGTCTGTGTACAAAGTTATAGGGAGTTCCATTAGGCTAAATTTGTAACTTGGAAATTCTGTATGGCTGCAATCGAAAAAATTGCGTGGGTGGAAGTGTGGGTGTCCATATTCAGGGGCCTAAAATTGAAGATCATTGCAAGGTCACGTGGGGTCAATCATAAACTTGTGCTAGGATGGATGAAGATTGGGTGTGGTCAGAGCATTCAATACGAAGATTGTTAAGGTACTTTCAAAGTATGTGGTGTCATCCCAAGTCAAATCTAGGTCAAATCAATTGAAATGGGGTATGGCTCTAGAGACGAAACTTGGTGGTTGTGGGCAACATTACAGTGCTGACGAAATGTTGAAAGGTCATTTAATGGTCATGTTAGGTAATCCAAGGTCAAAGATAACTTCAAGGTCCTGTAACACTTGGGAGTGTAGTCACATGGGATCATAAAGCAGGCAATACTTGTGTTTCGAGAACCAGCTTTTCATTTAACTTGGCTAAACAATTTTTCTTACACAGGTGGTAAACGAGAGACTAAGGAGCAGTTGGTTATTATTGATTTGAAACTGCTTGGTACTCTAGGTGGTAAACATAGATAGAAAAATACGAATTTTATAGAAGCATCCAAATTGGACGGGAGCTTCATTTGGTTTATGGTGCACTAGATTTTTCTCGAGAAAAGGCTAATTTCCAAATGTTTGAAGGTGATGTCTGGTGCGTTTTCATGTTATGAGAAGGTTGGTAGCACAGCAGTGCCCCATAGGGACACTGTGCGTGTAATTGCTCTGTCTCTTCGTTTACGGACAGGAAAATACAAAATTATGAATTCTCCACACAGAAGCAATTGACATGAAAATTTGGCACACATTCCGATACAAGGCCAACAGTTCAGATCATCACCAATCTAACTTTTGTAAAAAAATAAAAGCCCTCTAATTCATGTCATAATTTAAAACTAGAATACCAAAGCCATCAGGTTTATGCACTTTACTGTTGAATTAAATTTCTGACCTATCAGAAGTCAATAAAGCCGGTAATTTTTCGAGAGAGAATTTTAAGAATTTTATGATGACAAACGAAATCTAAAAATTTCAAATGGCAAAAGAAAAGACAATGGAAATAGTGTACTGAAGATTCAGATAGTTGCATGAGTTATTGCCATGTCGGAGGACAGCCGTTTACCCAGTCTTTTTAGGTGGCAACTTCCTGGAAGGACATGCACAATCATGTGTACCATTTCTGAACCTTTAAATGCGGTTAGGATTGAAAGGCATTAGATTTACATGAAGGAAAGGAGTTTGATCGGAAAAATACCTATAACACAGTTCTTTAAAAAACACCCTTTGGCAATAGTGAGGTGAATTGGAGGATAATTTTCAATTTATTGGTTATCTATGTTATTTTTAAAATATAGTCAATTGAAGAATACAAAGTAAATGCTTAATGGTCAGCGTCTTCAGGCCTCAGACTGAATTTGAAGTCAACTTGATGTGAAGGAAAAGGATAAGAAGCAGGTAGAGTAGACTGGTAGTGGTTTTCTGGTTTATTTGTGTTTGTAATGTCACATCTGCTTCCAGATCGGTATTTAAGAATTGCTAAGGTAGTATGATGTGTGTGTGTCCAGGGCATATAAGTGGGTGTTGTAAAAGTAGTATGTGTGTCTCTGTGTGTAGTATTTAATATGTTAACCATGCAATTACTGAATTCATACTCTTTTGTGCATTGATCTATTAACTTCATACTCTGTCATCAGATCCACTGACCCAAGACTCATGTATGTGGTACACAAAGATTGACTTCTATTGACTTTGACACATTTGACCTCATTTCCAAAACAGGGCGGCAGACATTTGGATTCCAGGAAACGCTGTATTTTTTTACACAGTCGAGGAACTCGACTGTGTTTTTCTTCTGTACCGTTTCTTTCTTTCTTCTTCTTTCTGTCAACATGCTAATATCTCAGACATGCAACATTCCATATTGACCAAAACTGGTGACAAGGTCGGGTATATATACACAAACTTCTGATATGACCAGATTTGTGTCAAAGGTCACGATAGGGTCACAGCGGTCAACAACGTAAACAATGCAAAAAATCTAGAATCAGCTCAAATCTCAAAACTAATACTGTCATCTTGTAGAACTTGATCAACACTACAAAAAAGTCAATTATGACTTTGTCATATGACGCATGATTTAGGGGTCATAGCTATAGGTCAAAATACATCAAATTATGTTACACCTCAAATCACTACTCCTTTTACAGATTACATAGTATGATCACATGACTCATGTATGTGGTATAGTTTGACATCCCCTACAAAAGTGACTTAATGTAATTTTGATCAAAGGTCATCTGGGGTCACTAAGGTCAAACTCCTTTACTGTGTATAAAATATAACTAGACGCAGCTGAAATTTGACTGAAATGATCTTTATGACATTCTAATCATGTTGAAAATATTTTCGAGGTCAAAGGTCATTAAGAGGTCAAAGGTCAAATTTTCAAAATGCTCGGACTGAGCTGATATTTGACTGAAATGATCCTTATGACATTCTAAACATGCGGAAAATATTTTCGAGATCAAAGGTCATTAAGAGGTCAAAGGTCGAATTTTCAAAATGCTCCGATTGAGCTGACATTTGAAATGATCCTTATACCATTCTAAATATGTCCAAAATATTTTCGAGAATAAAGGTCACTTAGGGTCAAAGGTCACTACCTCGACTGTGTTCAGATCTGTCTCCAGATCTAGTTGTTAATTTTTTTAGGGTTAGACAAAATAAACATATACAACTAAGTTATTTAATTTGAATGATATGAAAATGATGGAAAAGTTGATACATAAATGTGCAAGTAGTTGGACACAAAAATCTTGCATTTGGCATATTTGGCTTAATAATTTATTTTAGCATTGTTGTTTTGCAGTAGAACCAGAGAGTAAAAATTGAGTAAAATCAAATCAATACTTCATGTTTCTATTATTAATTACCTGTATAGCTCTACTTTCAGATTCCCACTTTTCACTGCGTTACAAAATCTGCTTAAGGATTGATGCCGAAAAAAATACTCAGCTGCCTGCATTACCACCAGAGCACGATGTAAGGAAGCTGAAATGACCATCTTCTGTCCCTGCTTCTTAATTAATAGTGCAAGTGGTATCCAATGTGCCCTAATTAATACCAACCTTGATTTGCTCACATTCGCTGCCGTAGTGTCTGTTAGAATGTGACCATTGCAACTGGTTCATGCTTTGATATAGGAACCACTGATCACATTGATCACTACACAAAACCTATGGCATATAATAATTGGTAATGGTGTAGGAGCCAAGGGTTGAACCAGTAACCAATGGATACTAACCTGCGCTATGCTAGCGAATTAAAAAAAAATAAAAGAACTTAGCTATTTAGTAGTTACAGCTGAAAATTCTTTACAGTTATCACAATGTTGAATTTCTGTTCAGTGACCTTAAGGTGATGTAAGGCCTAAAAAGTGTGAGTGGCATGCTTTATTTAAACGTAATTACTTTGGAGGGGAATATTGAGTTGGGAAAAGCAAATTTTGGAAGTGTCAGCACTCTTTGGGCAACACAAGAGCAGAGACTTTGGTTATCCTACTGGATATGTGTCTGGATATCTATCTGTATGTGATGAAAATGTCATTTGTCCATACCAATAGAATGCAACAATATGTGGGCTGTAATTGCTGGGGTGGTAGGGTCAGAGTGTGGATTTTATTTTGATTCAAAGAAAAATGCTCAAAATCAAACCTGATTTTTGATAATTTTTTAATCAAAAGAAAATCATCTTCCAAACAAGGGTATTATTGGCAACCAAACATTTGTGACCTGTTCCTATGAAGATAAGCACAAATCCATATAAATCACTTTTTGATATACCAGATTTGGAACCAAATCATAAGCTTTAAAGTGTTTGAACTTTAAACATAATAGCCGGTATGCAGGGCGGATCCAGGAATTTTTCCAATAGAGGGGGCGCCAAATTTTTCTGGCGAGCGCAGCGAGCCGGTCGCTCACCCATATTTTTTTTGCATTTTTGTTCCCAGGTCGGGGGGTAATACTGCGTCTGTTGGGCGCCCGCACAAAGCTACAGGGTGCCTGACACCCTGTACGTCAATCTCAGAGATCTAGACAGGGCCGCCATGTGCTTAAAAAAAATCATTTTTATAGCTCTACCATGCGCCCGGCACTCTAGGCGGCGCCGTCGCGCCTGTTCGTTGCAAAAAAATAGGGGGGCGCGCGCCTGGTCGCCCCCCTCTAAATCCGCCCCTGGGTATTCACAAAGAAGTTAATCCATGGACTAAGTCCTCACAAGGAAGGAACTACCTTTAGTCTAGGAACCCTAATATTGGGAAAAAAAGTCCTTCCTTGTTAAACTTATGCCCATTTTCACAAAATTAAATTGCCGCGAACTGAAACCAATGTGGAAAAATAATGCGCCACCCAAGTAGAATTTACGCAGCTTTGTGTAATAATCTAATCTTGAACAACAAGGATAATTCATATTTCAAATCATTCAAATAAAATCTATTGCAAAGCAAGCTGGAGCCTACTTTACCTCATCACATTCATGCTTATCGGCAATTGATTTATCGCCCATACCTCGGTACTTAGTTTATCAATGACCAATGTTCATAAAGTATACAGGACAGATGTTGCATTTTACAGGCTGAATAAAATTATGCTACTTGTTACCCAAAAGATTTGTTGAATTTTAGCAAAATGTTAACAGTATTGTTAATCAAAATTCAACAGCCTTGTATTTGGCTAATTAAGTTAAAAGATGAATTTCTGGATTTGTGAAATGCATTTGCTGCGGATTTGTAATGTGTAAAAAAAAATGCTGTAAAATTGACTTGTTTTACAATAATTCGCAATAGAGGATTCCTAAAATATATATCTTGATGCACATCTATTTGGGGAAAGGTTTCTAAACCTGAAAAAGTCAAAGAATTAAAGCAAACTATAAAGAGAAAACTCTAAGTATGCGCAAGGGCACTGGGTGCAAACTACAAAGCAACAAACATGCCCAAACTATTGTTTTGCTTTAGATTTTGCTAAAGTATATTACGAGGAAAGATTTCTGTCGAACTGGGAACATTTTAGTATTGTAATGTGAGAATAATTATGTTCCTCTATACATGATATTAATAAGTTTTCTTAAGGATTTTTGTTGTTGGAAATGAAGGGATTCAAACATGTTACAGAGTGGTTCATCACAAATCAACAACTCTGCATCCGATGCATCCACATATTTTTATCCCACTCGCCGCCCTTGCGGGATAAAAATACGCGGACGCATGAATGCATCATTGTTAATTTGTGATGAACCACTCTTGTAACATGTTTTGAATCCCTAAGTTAATCTGATACATGTGAGGAGGGTCAGATGGAAAGTCAAGATCACAGTGTTGGAACCAGTGTGAGCATTATTTAAAAATAATACAAAAGCCTTGAATACACTGGAAATAAGCAATGACATTTTGTGCAATCCTTGGAATAGTAGCAATTTCACTTCATATAGGATTCATGCCATCTTATTTTAGTAATTTCAAGTGTAATTTATTGGTTTCACTGTGATCCATGACCCCAGACTGAGTGAGGTCACATCCAAGGGTTTAAATCAGGTTGAGTAAAAATAAATGTCAAAATGTGGCAAACATTTTCTTAGATGCAGGCAAATAAGTCTCATCACTGCCTAAGATTGTCTCGAGCTTGTCAGGAGGGTAGATGAAAAGGTAATTCCATGGCAGATGACTTTGTATAAGGAGATTTGAATTTAAACAAGGGGTTTCAAGAAAAGCCATTATGTAAAGACAAAAGGGGGGCACTGCCATTTTGGTGGTGACGCATATACATGTATAAGGCTGAAGAACCCCATTTTCTGCATCGTTGTCGAACAATGACTCCATAGTTTTAGTAAATTTTAACACTGTCACCCGAAGACCCCCATTTTAATCTTACCCAGAGAGGCTGGGCGCACATAAAGATTAAAGAGGTCACACCCAGATAACATATTGTGAGCAATTTTCAACCCTAATGTGAACTGTGTATTTCCTTCTGCTAGGAAAGCACTGTAGATTTAATCTTTTGTTTCCTTGTCAACATGTCTTAGGCATAATTAGATATAGCATACAAAGGTCTGACTCCGGCTGGATGAGCTTAATCTAAATTTACATTTATGTGCGGCCCTGGTCACTCTCTTGGAAAAGGTAAAAATGTTTCAATGTCCGTCATACATATACATGTATTGGTTACTAACCTTTGTCCTTGGTGAATGAGATGAGCATATTGTAGCTCAATGAATGGTAAAGCAGGTGTGATTTTGGGAAAGAGATGCATATGTAGCCCCCCCTTTAAAATTATACAGGAAACAAATTATTTTTATTTATGGCCTACCATTAACAAAGACCCAAACCCTAAGGTCAAAAATAAGAGTGTTACATGCAGAACTTCGAAGGGGGTACATAAGGGGTACATATGAACTCTTGCCTGAATTAGAAATGCAGATGGCCCGATAGTTGAGGGAGGGGCATTTGCGGCAGTAGGCATGCTGGTTTAGATGCTATTCACAAGGTGTATGCTTATACTTGGAATCGAACCAAATAATCCATGTTTTGCATACAAGTGTACATGTCACATATATGGCATCGTGACGTAATTAAAAAGGCTGAGTGTTGTAGAAGTGCAAAGGTCAATATAGCAACGAAAAATGCAGTTTGTATAGTTAATTTTAATTCATTAAAGACACTATCAGTGATTTGAAAAATATTTGAAATTTGCAGGAATAGCTTCAAAGTGAATGATAAGTCTGTAGAATTCTCATAAGTTACCTTTTCCAGCTGTAGAATTGACAGAAAAGGAATAAAACGGCAGTGTTCCAAGATACGATTCTCCATTCAATTACGTGTTGTAGTAAGTGTCCGTTCGAAAAAAAAAAAAAAAAAAAATAAAATTATACAGGAAACAAATTATTTTTATTTATGGCCTACCATTAACAAAGACCCAAACCCTAAGGTCAAAAATAAGAGTGTTACATGCAGAACTTCGAAGGGGGTACATAAGGGGTACATATGGAACTCTTGCCTGAATTAGAAATGCAGATGGCCCGATAGTTGAGGGAGGGGCATTTGCGGCAGTAGGCATGCTGGTTTAGATGCTATTCACAAGGTGTATGCTTATACTTGGAATCGAACCAAATAATCCATGTTTTGCATACAAGTGTACATGTCACATATATGGCATCGTGACGTAATTTGTACGAGTTGAAGAAAATTTAATACAGGTAGTTAATTATTTGAAGGTCACTTAGGTACTTCAAATGCGTTTCAAGCTACTTTATCGAAAAGTTTGTTTCAAGCCACCTTATCGAAAAGATTCTCTTTAAAAAGGCTGAGTGTTGTAGAAGTGCAAAGGTCAATATAGCAACGAAAAATGCAGTTTGTATAGTTAATTTTAATTCATTAATTTATCAAGACACAAAAACACTCTTTTTTTTCTCTGTAGTTATAAAATGATGTTACCATTAAGACTGTAGCCGTTATAACCCTAGTATAAAATTTTGAGGTGTCACTGATACTAATAAACTTGTGCCAAATTTGACAGATTTTATGCCAGCTTTCCTGATGCCAGTGTTGTACATTTTGTGGCTAGGGTGGTTGGAACTCAAATTAATGTCAGAAATGTGTTTCACAGTGCTTTGGTCAACAAGCTTTATTTATGTTCAATGCTGTACAAATCAAATTGATGACTCCTTATCTTAAATGCTGGAAACTAGAGGTTCAACAATATTCATTATGCAGATTTGCTTCTTTGCATTTATATTCTTTTAACACATTTTGGTATTGAAACAGTAATTATATTTGCAACACATTTTGTTACATTAATGTTACTAATTAGCATAAGTTTATTACAGTAAACTCATGGAGTTATTATAGTAAATAACTCCCATGTAGAAACAAAACAAATCTTGGTCATTGGCAGCAACAACAAAAATCATTAAACTCTTGCTTTAAAATAATGCTGTAATTGTTTGCAACACCTACAAATGTTTTGCAATATTTGAAATATATAGGACGATGAAACAAGCTCTAGATGTATGCATCTGTCGGTTGGTCTGTGTGCATATGACATATCCTTACACAAAATTGTCTAAATTGTACAGGAAACAAGTTATTTTTATTTATGGCCTAACTAACAAAACCCACAACCCTTAAGCTAAAAATAAAAAAGAATTTGTTGCACGTAGAACATTGCCCCTTTGCCATATATTCCATTTCGAGCGTAAGTTGGTTTCCTGATCAAGGAATTTGGCGGGGGACACAGATTAGGTGCAAATTTGGCAAGGGACATAGAATCCGCAGCAAATAATGACCTACTTGTTAAAGATAACATGTATAGCTAATTTCAAATTTGAACAAATTTGATTTCTTTATTAGGTAGGTTTTTTTTCTTGAACACCATTTTGGTACCTACATTTTGTAATGTATGTGTCCCATCTTACCGGTGCATCAGTCAATAATTTTGCCAATGTATCTGATTGAAGTGCAAGATGCTAATACTGCAATGTGTAACTAAAAATGCAGTATATGGTGCAGTGTGTTTTGAACTAGTACTCATAATTTATGCTACTGCAATGATATGTCTTCTGTAGAGCTGTTGAACTCTTTCTCAATGCAAATTGTACTGTACTTAGACCATGATTTTTTAGATATTTTGATGACAAAAGATATTTATAGTACTCCAATGTGCAGGGTGTCATTTTTATTCAGGTATAGTTAAATATTTGTGAAGTTAAAAAAAAAAACATTACAAAAAGTGCTTTTCTTTTCATCTGCCAGTTGTCCTATCAGTTTAAAGTTATTGGACATTGTTGTTGAGATGGATTTCCAAGATTTCCAAAGTCAAAACACATGTCATCAACAAAAATGTCATATAGGTTGTATAAAAATGCAGTAATATGTATAGAATATATTTTATACCATAGAGTACTTTGATAGATCTTCCATTAAAAAAAAAGGACCTTAAAGAATTTGAGGCCCATGGTTAGGGTTTCTCTATTGGTGATTTTGATGTATTGTGTTTTGAGAAAAAATATGCATGTTATGGCACTGGGGACTACCAGAGTTGGGGAAAACTCAGTTTGCTGTTATGGCAAAAATAACAAGTGGATAAACCAGAGCAGTTTGTGTGGGTCTTCAAAATGCTGGAGTTGAGGGGAGTTGAGAATGGAGCAGCTTTTTGTAAAATTCTGAAAAGGAGAAAGTTAGTCAATTGATCTTATTGGAAAAAAAATCTGGATTGTTTGTTTTAGATCTTTAAAGGTTCCCTTGAGATTGTAGATTTTTTCCTCAATTCAAATATAGTTACACAAAATTTTCATTTTAACATTTTTGAATGTAACTAGTTTTCCTTTGAAGTGATCAGATTGTATGAATGTATGTATTATGTCACCCAGTGACGTAGCCAGGATTTGGTTGATGGGGGATGGAATTATGAAAGTACCAACAAAACATTACAGTCGGGGGGCACATGCCCCTCTTGCTACCCTTTGATGTTACCAAACACTTCTGATGAAAGCTTGTCATGACATTATGCATTTCTTAGCAATTTCTTTTAGATAGAATAATTCAGCAAGACAAAGTAGGTGAGCATTGTGTGCAGTACATTTGTCTGCATGGATATTTATAAGACCTGTGTAGCTGGTTGGTACCTTTAAAGAGTAATTTGCACCTTCATGGGGTGAACAACAGGATAGGGCCAAAGTTATTAATAACCAAATGGTTGTTTATAGACCTCAACATGATCTGTCGCATTCTAAGTTGTACTGGTAGGTAGCAAATACATCAACGGTAATGAATCAGTTATTTACAGACGAGATGTTTGATTGTGTGTATATATATATATTTGACATTAATTGGATATGTTCATATTGAATTCAGTAAAAATCAATTTTAGGGTTATTACGCTACATGTCACTATATGTTGTCTTTCCATTGCACAAAAGTGGATACATTCTGTATATCAATATTTTTGCAATTAATGTGTGTGTGTGCATTTAAGTGTGTATGACAAACTAATTTTAAGGTGTTTGGAAGACACCTAATCAGGGACTACCTCAAGAATAACTTAAGAGGATAGAATTGCATACCACAGGTGAATGAGAGGTTTGTGATAACAGTATGTGTGTATGTATTTATGCATCCAAATTGCCATGTAAATTACGGCAATATATTTTATGAAGAGCGTTCCAATTTTTAAAAAAATTGAGATTAATGCAGAAGTGTTGGTAATTGCCTAGTACAAAAAACTGAAGAGTGGATTTTGTAATTGGATAATCTAACAGCACCACTGGAAACTTTAAATGTTTGTCTATCCATTATGTTTAACGGCACCATCTCATCTCCTAACTTGAGTGAAACAACAGAACTGCTAATGGATAAGCATAAATGTGTATAGTGTGCAGTGTTTTGAATTTATGCGAGTTGTACTTTGATTTCTGGTAATGGTTTTGAAACTAATATAACTGATGGAGTAAACCTCAAAATCAAAATTGTACGTTACATAAATATACGCATACAAGACGCAGGTCATTGATATCTCACAATGACCTCGAATTGTGATGTCATACTCGCAACAATGACTCGCTTTTGTGACGTATCAAGGCTACAGATCAAAATTTGAATAAAAGTTGGCCCTGAACATGGATAAAAATTTCCCTGACTACCCTGGCCCAGCTCGCGGTGAATTCAGAAGGGCAAAGCATATGAGAGCCATGAATGCATGAAATCGCAGAAATGCAAGCGACACTCCGAAAACTAACAAACCTAGTATAGTAACTGACAACCATGCAACAACAAAGAAAACATAACGTTGTGTGTGTTTTTTTTTTTATGATGAGATAATGTACTAGTAAATAAATATTTTATTGACATGTGAATTCATGCCATGGAAATACTATGGTGACATGACGAAAGTTCACATAGCTGAAATAATACCTCAAGCTGAAGTTTGGTCCTATAAACCATGGATGAATGTACCCGGTTTTTCTCTTTGGTGATAATACAAGAAACTAATACGATGAGGACATTATGCAGAACTTGTCTGTCTGGGAAAGAATTTTGTATTGTGCCACCACCCTAGTATCAATTTGGCAGCCTCAACGGAATAAACTGCATGTTGCCAGGGATGTGGTGGCAGATTTATCCCCTTGTCTGAACTCCCGGTTTGAACTTGAGGTAGAAGTGGGTGCTTTTGACAACGTAAAATCTACTGCTAGCTCCTACCATGACTGCACCGGCAAAATCTAGCGGATATATCGCCCGGCTACCTGCACCTGTTCGGCCCTTCCCCCTAACCACCGTCATGAACGTTTCATAAACTACAGTGTCCGCGTGATTGAGTGTCCTACCCACTGAATCTCTACTACCACCCATCTGTCTATTGTGTTCGCCATTGATGCGTTGATGCATCGTTTGTTTCAGCACTGTACCCAAATGCCCTCTCGTATACAAGGTCACTGTTTATTCCGTCCTGTGCTATGGTAGCTAGGGACCGTTCATTAACTTACCGAGGGGAGGGGGGCGTGAAGAATTTCGCAAGTGGTTGTTTGAAAAAATACGCAACCCCCCTATTGTCCACAATGTAAAATGACAACCCCCCCTACTACTCCACATGGTAAATTTACAACCCCCCCCCCCAATGCATAACAGTTAATATCACTTATATTAATTATCGCCCATGCTTTATCTCCGTTAATAATGTCAATTATTCACACCAGATATTACTATTACAGGCAAAGAAGTGAAATGATCTGATGCTTGGCATCATTCAATTTTATATTGCTTCAAAAGAAGGGCCCGGGAAAAGGCAAACCCGTTTGTCACATAACAACAAAAGCTCTAAGTACTCTTTCGCATGTGCTGTCCAACAGCAAAAAGTCCAACTTATATTCAATCTCTTTGTCTGAAATATCTCGATCTTGCTGTCAGTTGGCGTAAATTCTTTCTTTGTTTTGACATGGGGGGGGGTGATGAAATTTAGAATGAAATGGGGTTTGCTGAAAAGATCTTTACTGTTTGCATTTGGTGGAACTAAAATCCTTACTTAAATGTAATTTAATTAGAACAAAATGTGCGCAGAATTGACCATTTTTAAACCGATTATGTAACATATTAGGTTATTTTTGGTCAAAAAAAAAACAGATGAACCGCCATCAACATTGGCGGTGATGATCGTATTGACCATCCCGCTTGTCGTCAAATAATTTGGGATCACTCCCCACCGCCCCACCCCCTTTCCCACCCCCGGGATTGACGCTTATGCTGCCTGTAGACATGGACAATAACCCTTCTGATCTTGTCTTCTGTTCCTGTAGTGGGTAATTTATGATGCTGAGGATATGTTCAATCCGGGGTTTGCAAATGCACGAAACCTAGCAGCTTTCCAAATCTCCCCTTGTTCTACAGTTGTCCCATTCGTATTCATTATATATTCCTTATTGTAGTTCGTTTTCTTCTCTCTGCGTTTCTCCTTCTCCCCTTTTGTTCGCTCACATGGCTCTCATTTCTTTCTTTCAAGTTCAGCAAATTTCAAGATTGATCTCTTACTAATGTTTTCACATCAACTATTAACATTTTTTGACCTAAATCTCTGGTATGCGGCAATTTCCTCTAAAATGGAGTTTTCGCCAAACATCTTCAAATTGGCATGCGGATGAAGTCGTTGCGCTTCCTTTTAGCTCTCTCTTCACCACATATGTTAACAGCAGCCAAATTTATCAAGTCTTTCCTATTGTTTTAAACAAACTGGTGCATCTTTATGCATTTAGGTGCAGAAGTCGATATGATTTAACATGTGTGTGTGTATTTTTGTTTTGCATTTCTTTTTCTTACGAAGGATACAATTTACATGACCCCCCACTCCATACAAAAAAAATTACATGCCCCCTATTTGGCCAATCAAATTTACATGAACCCCCTATATTTTCCCATCACCCCCCCTCCCGTGGAATTAATGAGCGGCTCCCCTATGGACACTCTCTCATGGGGGGGACACTCATTTCTTTACACCGGCACAGCAATGGGAAGAAACACGAGACGTCTTTCTTGGAAGAAACGGCGATTTGCATTTGGCATATATGCAAGGATCACCAGCGAGAACGATCTCGAACTTGAGATGACCGCCATAGAACCTGTAGTCAAGAATTAACTGATCACAATATCGCTATAAAAAAATTATTGAACATAATGGAATGGTTTCATGGCAAAAAGGAATTATACTAACTAACCATAAAACGAATTAAAAGCATTTTGTCGGACCATCGCTATTGAAAATTCGCACGACTGTAATGGATATGTATTGTTGTTTATGCGATACGGGACGGCACATTAGCGTCATACATCGTCACACATGATGCTTTCATAAGTGTGTATTTCCTATGGCATTAGGACCTAACGTGCCGTCGTATCACATCACAGCGTTATCTCACTAGCGGCGATTTTTAAATAGCCATGGTCAGACTAGATGGTTGTAATGCATGGTTAGGGTTATATAATTCCGTTTTTCTATGAAACACCGATATGTGGTCAATCTTTTATTTTATAGTGTATATGTTTATATTATTCGTTGTACGGGTTTCTCCTTTAAACAATGCACTGTTTAAAAATTTCCGTAAATTAAGAAAATAGATTTTCCTGTAAATTAACGGAAATCTGTTTTATACCAAAACATAAATACAAAAACAAAAACATAAAAAATGTTAATTTACGGAAATAATTAAACTTTCGGCATCAATAATTTCCGTACTTTTTTTTTGGTTCCGTAATTTAAATTACGAGAAAATTCTTTTAAATACACATTTTTTTTCCTTAATAGAGACAAATTTACTGTAAAATTATTTTATTTTTGTACGTTGTTTTTTTGTTTTAAGAAACTGTACCCAAATGCCCTCGTATACAGTCCACGGTTTATTCCGTACATGTGCTATGGTAGCGAGGACCGTTCATTAATTACGAGGGAGGGGGCTGGGAGAATTTCCAAGTTTGTTTGGAAAAATTACGCAACCCCCCTATTGCCACAATGTAAAATTACACAACCCCCCCTACTGCAAGGAAATTTACACCCCCCCCCCCCAATGCATACAGTTATATCACTTACTCTTAATTAATAGGCATAAGGCTTTTCTCCTGTTAAAATAATGTCAATTATTCACACAAATATTACAGGCAAGTAAGTGAAATATCTGATGCTTGGCATCATTTCAATTTTATATTTTCTGCAAAAAGGCCCTGGAAAAGGCAAACCATTTCATAACAACAAGCGCCAGTAAGTATCTGTGATATCAAATTCACTTGAGTATTCAAATCTCGTTGTCTGAAATACTCGATCTTGCTGTCAGTGGCGCAAAATTTCTTTTTGACATGGGGGGGGTTGTGAAAATTTTTAATGAAAGGGGTTTGCTGAAAAAGATCCTATTCCTAGTGCCATTTGGAACCTAAAATCCTTACTGAAATGTAATTGTAATTTAGAACATGTGCGCATAAATTGACCAATTTTTTAAACTATTATGGTAAATAGTAGGTTAATTTTTTGTCAAAAACAGATGAACGGCATCAACATTGGCGGATTGATGATCGTATTGACCATCCCCTTCTGTCAAATATTGGGAGTCCCTCCCCACCATTCAGGCGAAAAATACCGAAATAATAGTGAAGAAGGAAGATGTTGGTCGACAAAGTAATAAGAGAAAGGAAAAAGAAGATATACCCCACCCCCTTCCCACGCCGGATTTACGCTATGCTGCCTGTAGACATGGACAATAACCCGTTTGATCTTGTCTTTCTTGTTTCCTGTAGTGGTAATTTATGAGCTGAAGATATTTGTCCTCAAATCTCCGGGGTTTCAATAGCACGAACTAGCAGCTTTCCAACCCCTGTTTCTACAGGTTGTCCCATTCGTATTCATGATATTCCTTATTTGTGTATTTCGTTTTCCCCCTTTTGTCGCTCCATGGCTCTCATTTCTTTCTTTTCAAGTTCCGCAAATATTCAAGATGATCTCTTACTATGTTTTTCACAACTATGTATTTTTGACTAATCTCTGTATGCTTGCAATGGCCTCTAAAGATGGAGTTTTCGCCAACTCTTCAAATTGCATGCGGATGGAATGTCGTTTCGCTTCCTTTTGCTCTCTCTTCACCAGCAATATGTTACCAGCACCAATATATCAGTCTTTGCCGATGTTTAAACAACGGTGCATCTGTAGGCATTTTTCGGTCAAAGTCTATATGATTTAACATGTGTGTGTTGTATTTTTTGGTTTGCATTTCTTTATCTATGAAGGATACAAATTTACATACCCCCCACTCCATACAAAAAAATACATGACGCCCCTATTTGGCCATCAAAATATTACATCCCCCCTATATTTTTCCCAGCCCCCCCCCTCCCTTGTAATTACTGAGCGGTCCCCTAGGACACTCTCTCATGGTGACACTCAATTTCTTTACACCGGCACACACAATGGGAAGAAACAAGAGACTCTTGCTTGGACGAACGGCTATTTGCATTTTGCATATAGCAAGGACACAGCGAGGACTATCTCGAACTGAGCTGACCGCCATGAGATCCTGTATCAAGAATAACTTACACACTATACGCCTATAAAATAAATTATTGCACATATATGTGGATGGTTTCATGGCAAAAAGGAATTATACTACCAGAAAACGAATTAAAGCATTTTGTCTTACATGCCATTTGAAATTCCGCACTACTGTCTATGGGATATGTATTTGTGTTATGCGATACAGGCACAATAGCGTCACGCGTCTTCACACATGATGCTTCATAATGTGTATTTCCCTATGGCATGTAGCCTAAACGTGCCGGTCCGTATCACATAACACGTTATACACTACGCATTTTTACTGAGCACATGGTCAGACTAATGGTTTTAATTCATTGTTAGGGTTATATAATTCCTTTTTCTATGAAACCACTCGATATGTGTCAATATTTATTTATAGTGATATTGTTTAATCTTATTCGTTGTCCGGGTTCTCCTTGAAAAATGCACTGTTACATTTTCGTAAATTAAGAAAATAGATTTTTCCGTAAATTACGGAAAAATTCTGTTTTAACAAAACAATAAAACTACAAACAAAAAACATAAAAAAAATGTTAATTTACGAAATATTTCAAACATTTCTGGCAGCAATTTCCGGACTTTATTTTTGGGTTCCGTAATTTTAAATTAAAAAAAAAAAAATTCTGTTAAAATTACACATTTTTTTCCATAATGTAGACAAATTTCTGTAAAATTACTGTCACCTTTCCGTTAATTGACAGATTTCTGTAAATTTACCCTAAAAATGACTGGAAATGCTGGCTGCCAGAAATTCCGTAAATTACGGGAAACTTTTTTAACAGTGTGGATACAACAAGACAGTGCGTGGACAGTGCGCTTATGTTTTAAAGTGACTATAATCGGTCCGGGGGGCCACTTGTATTTCAAGGTGGATATTATGCGTGAACAAGAAAACGCGTAAAAAGGTTATCTTTTTTTCCAACAGGCGATGTCCGCGCGTACATTGATTCGGGTGTCAAAACACCGAAATGTGGAAAAAGGGAAGTTTTTTTCTAAATCCTGAAATTATGATGTACGTGGTAATACTCAAGTACGCGAGATCAAAAATATTGTAAAAAAGCAAGATAATAAGGTATATTAACGACACATGCTTGCTTCTTGTTTCGGGTAGCAAAACTTAAAAAAAATCTCCTTAGTCGTGCAAAATCAGACAAAAATTAAGGGGTTTCTTCAAGTATTTTGGTGAACGATTGTTTATGCCCGATGGCTTGCCCGAGGGCATAAACAACGTTCATACCCAAAATACATGAATAACCTCCATCCATGTATACCGTACTTTTTTAACTACCTACATACAAAATTAACTCATTACATATCAAATCCTCTGAAATTGGCATGATTTTTTTAACCATTCGTCCAGCGTTCGTCACGGCCGCCATGCATAACCGGTTATTACACATGGTCACGTTACGCGTATGACCAATCACGTACGCCGATACATACAGTATCCATCGAATACTTGTTTAGGGTATATTTTTAGTCGGTGGAAAATACTTGTTTTAGGGTGCATTTTGGAAGTCCGTGTTCACGCATCTTATCCACATGTTCTATACAAGTCCCCCCGGATAATCGTAAATGAGAGTCCCCATCCCCCCGCAAAACACACATCATTACATCAACCCTGTCAACAGCCCGTTGTACCATTGGTATAATTTATGCATAAAGTTACCTGGGGAATCCCTGGCATGCATGACCTCTGACCTAATAAACAAACGTTTCATTTACATCCATTTTTATATACTAAACACGAGAATCGCCGAATCGACAGCCGAAATTGAAGTTGTTGTATGTGTCAATTTATTATGCTTTTTTTGTTGTCGCTCAAGTGCACAAGAAGTTGCAGAACACTCCGTGAGTAAAACCACAGGGTCGCGGACTATTGCTCTATGTCTATGAGCAATTGCCATGATGGCATGTCAACGTACTAGACTACACCAGGTGCTTAGTCTCACACTCGTACCGCTATGCACAAACTTCGCCACCTACTAAAAACCTGGTAAAAGTGCTGTACCGACAAGATAGATCTGGTATTGTCTACAATCATAATGATAACATCATCATCGCCTCATGATGCAACATATTTACCAATCGACTTCTCACATGTGTGGGGGAAGAAAACTTTTCCAGATCACCTCAAATTAGCCAAAGTCATCCAATTTAAAAAACAAAGATGCACATAACTTGCAAAGTACAGGCCCTTTGCTGGTCTCCCCATCTTTTTCAAAACTACTGAAAAAATCATGTTCACACGTCTGTCCTTCATTCTTCAATAGCACAACATTCTTGTCGATGACCAATACTACGGTTTTAGGCCCAAACGCTCAACTTACATGGCACTCCTTAACTTAACACTAACCTCAACCTTGCCTAAAAACTAAACTCCACACATGGGGGCTATTCCTGGATCTCTCCAAGGCTTCGACACTATTGATCACAACATTCTTCTTCACAAGCTTTATCATTACGGTTTCCGTGGAGTAGCCTTGGATGGTTCAGGAGTTATGCTTAACTAACGCGCTCACAATCATCCTACGTAGAACACCCCCAAAAAACACTCCATCGCCATCATCAATCAAACCTATCACGTTGGCGTCCCTCAAGGCTCAATCCCTGGGACCCCTACTTTTCATCATTTACATGAATGACATCAACATCTCTAACACACTCAAACTAAATCGTATTTTGCAGAAGGACACAAACATTTTTCTCTCAACTCTTAATATTAATGCACTTTTTAAAAACATGAATCATGAACTCGCTAAAGTCACTGACTGGGTTCCGGGCTAACAAACTTTCTCTAATGTTTCAAAACTAACTACATCTTTTTTCTCTACACACAATACCAATCACAGATCCCACACTAACAATAGATCACCAGACAATCTCCCAGGTACATTCAACCAAATTCCTTGGTATTACAATCGACGACAAACTTACATTGACGACACATCAACTCTGTCACTACCAAAGCGTCTCAGCAATTGGTACAATCTACAGAGGTAAACACACCACTTCCAGACTACACCTTAAAATCACTTTACAACACACTAGTTCTCCCATAATTAGCTACTGTAACATCATTTGGGCCTCCAACCATCATTCACGGCTCACCACACTAAACTCACACAGAAATGGGCCATTCGCACTATCCCCACCTCACCCCCTAGAACTCACACTTGTCATTATTTCCTCACTGAAAACACTTAAATTAGAGCACCTGCACCTCAACCAACTTCAACCGCGCTCTTCATGTTTGACTATCACAACACTCATTTACCTCCAAACTTTAGCAATTACTTTACCACAACCCGACAAATTCCACAGCTATAACACCAACAAGCTGACCAACTTCATCTTCCCCTCCCAAAATCTACCTCTGAAAAGCACTTAATTCAGTATCACGGCGCAAACTTTGGAATGATCTCCCAGAATCCATCACAACAATTACCAACAAAAATACTTTAAAACTCACTGAAAAAACATTTCATCAACCACGTACAATTCTGAGTAAATTACTCCCGTTCCGTTATTTCTCTCCTCACTTAATTCTTCATCTCATTTCTTTCTCTTCTCCTTACTTCTTTTTCCACCGCTACCTCTTCATCCTCTCTTCCTCATTATGCTATTGTATTACATACCTCAGCAAGATATGTTGACAAGTCCGTCTTTCTGTCCAATTCCTGTATCCTGTTTCCGTTAACGTGGTTGTTTTGGTTAGATATATTGTTTGTTTCTTGTTATGTATATCTACATATGTAATATTTTAGCATCTCCCTTTACTTGTGTCATTATTGTAATTTGTTTTGTAATTTTGTAATTGTTATAATTTTTTACTTATGGATCACAGGGCCAGTAAGAACTATCAGCCCTATCGGGTTGTCCATTACTGGTCCTAGCATATCATATTCCGCACTTGTTCGGCTTGTACAGTTATAACTGATTCCCTCATGTATTATGTTTATTATATAATATACTGTATTATACCTTTCGGTACGTCGATATGATATGTTATTAAAATATATATTGACTACTATGAATACTACTATGGCCATTCCATGATAACTTTCTAAAAGGACATCGCCGAATAAGAAATGAAGGAGGCCCTCTATAATCATTATAGTTATATTTCATCATCAATTTCGACTTGGTGTTTTACAAGTACTTTATCATGTATGCAATGTGTTTTACTATCCCAAATACACTTGTATCACGAAAAAATTAGAAAAGTCTGAGAAACTTCAGGGGGTATCCTCTCTGGAAAAAGCAAAGTTAGAGCATGCCTCCGTTCAAGGACCATTTATGACTTAAAGGAAGAAACAGGGAGATGTTGCATAGCTTGCCCGTTGTTATAGAGCTTGTAAATGATGCCTAGATAGACATTGTCCTTCATAAGCTACAAAGAGGTTACATGAGGCATCAACAAAACCCAAATAGGTCCTATTGAGGACAATGAGTGCCAATCTTTTGATTACATAATCGTCTTCATGCACACAAGCAAATTCTTTATGCAACCAATGACCCGCAATCTTATGCCCTGACAGCGCTTTTATATCATGAGTCATAAACTCACAATCACACTATTAAAATCCCATTCACGGGCACAGTTAATAGCTTTCATTCAACAGTATATTGAGCAACTACACCCCCTGCATTTCAGTAATTATTTATGATTACCTCAGAGCTGCATGGTCAGCGGTTATTAACATATGTCCTCCAAGGCTAATGAACTGAGCCCTTGGTATATTAGCATGCCTTACCTCGTAGTGTGGAATGGCATGTGTTATATGTATAGGGTGTTGTTGTTTTTGGCAATACCATTTAGTGTTCATGCCCCAAAACAAAAATCAAAAATGGGTCTTTCCCGCCCCCCCCCCCCAGAACCAATGCCACTCACATATTGGTTGCTAATTAATATAACACATCCTTGGGCAAAGCGGCAGTTTGGTTCTTGGGGGGGGGGGGAAGGTTTCATTGGAAATTTTCCATACCATTGAGCCTGTATTATCTTTTAAATAAAGACACTTTTTGAGAAGTTATGTGAAGTTGAATTTTTTGAAAACTACGAAAAGGTAACTTTGATCATGTCGCTTTATAGTGGGGAATTTTTCAATTCATCCTTTCATGAAAACTATAGAAGGGGCGTCCTTCATTCCTTATCCGGCGATGTCCTTTAGAAAGTTTCATTTTACCCACATTTTGAGACATTACCCTCCAAATTTCCCTTTGGTGCACATATATGGCCTCTCCACTGGGTTAAAAGTCCCTTAGAATTAATTTTCTGGACTCAGTGGCAGTGTAAATTGTGAAGTTGGGGGGGGGGGGAGCCGTAAGAAATCACAACAATATTGCGGACACGCCGGACATTTTTGTTTATCGTTGATAAGATAAGCCTGACGTCACATAATGCACATGTTCCCTTTTGCAACACATCCATCGCGCTGCTCACAGCACAACGTACCCTCCGTGCGTTATATGTCACACGATGGAGAGACTTGGCTAAGATCACACCTGTCGCCGCCGCTGTTGAGGTTGCTACGTCGCTTTACACGCCCAATTGGGCTGCTTTCGACCATCAAATAGTGTGCTCAAAGCGCCATTTTCGGCAGGACTCGGCGGAGCTGTGTTTTTGTCACAATAGAAACCAATGATTGGGCTACATTTTCCCCACCACTGCCGCGCGGGTCCACGCCTAACTTAATTTTTGTTAGCAACACTGGAGAACTGCTATTTCAGAGCAACAACACGTTTGATCATTCGACTTGGGAGTTTGCGTGCACAAAATTTGTTAAATGTTACACTTCCAGTGCCGGTGTCATAAACTACCGTGTCCGCGTAACTGATGCCCTACCACCCATCTGTCTATTGTGTTCGCCATTGAGTGCTGTATGCATCGTTTGTTTCAGCACTGTACCCAAATGGCCTCGTATACAAGGTCACGGTTTATTCCGTACATGTTGCTATGGTAGCTAGGACACTCCCTCATGGGGGACACTCAATTTCTTTACACCTGTTTACTTAGATACAAAGGATGAGAGGAATACAAGAAGATCGCACAGGTTGGTGCAAGTATTGCAGGATTTGTATAAATATTCGAGATTTTCGTCTGAGAGGTCCTCTTTCGCCACGAGCGAATTGACCCTTAAGCCCAGTCCGACTGATATTTATATCAGGCGGACTGGAAGCTGTGTCTATACACCAGGACTAGTCTAGTAATCAGAGAAGATGGGACTTCTCTGGTTTAATTTTTTTTTTTTTAACGTTCCGAAATTGCGTTGATATTTTAGATCTCAATCATCAGCTGTCTTTGAACACCAAACCCATGTAAGGCCGCATAAAAAAAATATTCTCGTAGCCCTCCCTCTTCACTTTTTTTCGTTGATATCTCAATCTCAGCTGTCTGTGAACGCCAAACACATGTGGCCGCATAAAAGAAAAGTATTACATTCTCGCAGCTAGCCCTCCCTCATCACTTTTTGGGATAAGGTTAAACTTTTTTTAATGTTTTCAATCCTGAAATGTTGATGGACGAATGGGCCCCCCCCCCCCCCCCCCCCATTGTAACCACAGTCAAGTCACTTTCATGTGATTTTAGAGAAATACTAGGGGTCTATTCCCTGTAAAACCTTAAAAATAAAAAATAAGCCTCAACATTTTTTTATGATGCGTGCGAAGTTGGTGGAAAGGAAATATCAATTTTCGTGAATGAAAACTTTCATATTTTAGTGTAATTTCGTAAAAAAAAAAGAAGAACCAACGGCCCTCCCTCCTCACTTTTCGCTGGAAAAATAAAATCACCAGAACCAAAAGGCATGCTGCCAGTAGCTACAAACACAAGCTCAATACAACAAGGTTTTCAAGACTCATGCAAAGCATACCATATTGCAATTTTGATGGAGCAACAGTGAACTTTGGGGTAGGGTATTAATCCTGAAAAAGTTGTGTTAATTGAACTATGTTTCAAAAACAATTTTACCCTACACAAACAATATTATTATCTATTTTCATGTTCATAGACTAAAATTGGTCAAGGGTGTTGAATATGAATATTTTTTATGTTATATGACCATAGTTTTGGCTTTCTGAGGGGCTATTGATCGAAATTTATGAATGTGACAGACATTAAAACGTTCAATGTCTTCCTCCCCACCAAAGGCGTAGCTGTATTTCATGATTTGTGATTGAATTGTAAAAACTCACCTAGTCTGTGACATGCCTGTGTTCACCGAGCTTGCACTGGCACTGCAGTCAAACATGTCAAACTCAAATGAACCAACAACGTTTAGGAACCAGGCATCATGACCATAGGCCTCGCCTAGCCTAGTCCTATCCACATCCCATGCCATGTCAAATACTGCTCCACTGGTTAGCTGCGGTACTACCCGAATGTAAACACTATAATATATACTCATATGCAGGCACACACTAACAACTGGGTTTGAGGACTGTATACAACAAGCTAAATGAATTTTGTAGATCCCCACGCCATGGCAAAAAACATGCTGAGGCAAGGCTAGCCATGAACTGTAAGCAGGCTACACGGCCACGCCCCACAGTCGACACTGGCCAAACTTATCTACTTCAAACATGCTGTTTCCAGAACGATGGTATATTCCATGGCATATGATATAAAACTTCAAACAAAGTATAAAACATAAGTTGAATGGTAAAACGTACCCTTCCATGTCAATTCTTTCGTAAAAACTCCGGGGAAACTCCACAAAATATGCAAATACTGTTAATCCTTGGTGGTGGCCCGCATAAAAGAATAAAATTGTAATATGTTAAGATTTGCATAATCTGGTGTAAATGCATTATAAGCCGCATTTATTGGTCAAAAGATTGTTGTCAACCGTTATGACGTAGGGGGAAACCCTCACTTAAATGACAATCACAGGACTCGTCATTTTTAAATAGGAGTGAGAAATGAATTGCATAAAGAACGATGCATTGTAGGGAATATCTGCCAGGGGCAACCTAAGAATCACAGATTTTTTTTTAGAAAGTCCTAAAGTTATGATGAGGTTAAAAACCTCCCGCCCCCTCGGGAAAATTCCTAGAACCAAAACATTGGCCCTTATGCATAACAATAGTAAATACTATTTACTTAAAAAGGTATTTACTTCACGGTATATTTGCATAAAATGTAGTAGAAGCTTTTACTAACAGGTTTACTTTTTACTAGCATTTGCTCAACAACCTTTTACTTGAAAAGTAGTAAATACTTCCATGGATAGGCATAAAACAGTATTACTAGAGTTTTGCCTAGTAGATGCTGAAAATTCCAAGGGGGAGCTACAGAGCTACTTGGCCGTATACTAATCCATATGTGTCGATAACAAACACCTACATGAAAAAGGGCATGGTTTAACGTATAATGCATTCTGTGCTGATTTATTGTTAGTGAAATAACAGGAAAGGTTATTAATTCAAATCTTTGTTGAGTTTGGTCCTCCACATACCAAGCACAAGGCATACCAAAAGGAAACAACATAATGGTCAATACAGCTGTGGCAGATTAAAAGTCTGTTAGATAACTGGTGAAGCATATCTGAAGGACTCTATATGATTTGAATTGGCCTTTGATGCAAGGGTTTTATAGTCTGACCACAAGGATTACTGAATTCATAAGTAAATACTAGGCAAGTACAAGCATTTACTACGAAGTAAAGGTAAGGTTATGCATACCAATCTAGCATATGCTTTTACTTTTCCTGCAAGCAAATGCTTTTACTTTTCACTATAAGTATTTACTATATTTTTATGCATACGGCCCATCGTGTCAGAGGAAAAGTTTTGGATAGCATAGATTAGTTGGGAGAGGAGGCAGACAGAAAAGAATGGTTTATGGCCCGTTTTGCCGTTTCATGAACAAACTAAGATAATCTAGCCTTGCATGTGAGACATCATGTTTCCATAGAGAATGCAAAGACTTTTGTGTTCCTTCGTATACAAAACATGGGCGCTCAAAATGCAGTTCCAATCAAATCACCTGTTACATTGAATACCACTGAAGCAAATATGATTAGTCAGAATGTTTTGAGTTAATGTAGCTATAAAATGCACTTACGTTGATTTGAATGTTTTCATTAAGCATAGAATTGATTTTTCTCTGCTATCAGACTACATTGTTTCAATAGATTTGTCATAAATTTAATTTGTGACACAGGTGACACAATGGGTTGAATCTACTATAGTGTTTTGGGCTAGCCAGATGCTTAGCAATTAGAAAAAAATGCTTTTCTTAGATTAAGTTTCATGAATCTAGTGAAAACACTTTAATTGACAAATCGGCAAAAAATTATTGATCAAAAATATGTCTGAATTTGTTAATCAGCAAAAATTTCTCTGAAAGACACTTATTGAACAGTGTCATAATCTTGGTGTATTAGCAAAATAATTTCAGAATGGTTCTCAGACAACATGTGAAAATATAGCAATTAGCTTGCCAGTGTTTGTTTTGCCAATAATTATGACTGTTTTGCATAATAATGCACACTAGGATGTGAGAAAATCTCTAAGCACTTTATGTGCAACCTTACTGTATCTAATGTCGGTGGCAGTCTCTCCTGTGGGCAACGCTTAGAGAAAAGTATCACATGTGCCTTGTCACATGCATCCACATTCTCTGGTACTTTGTAGAGACGACAAACACACATCTCTGCATCGCTGATAACCTGTTTGGTGATAGCTCCTGTGCTTAGCTCTGTCAATAATTGGTTGTGGGTTTGAAATGCTTTCCAGGTTCACTTGTCTTTTTGCGGTGGGCAGCAAGCTTTGGCATAGTATCACAACCAGTAATTGAATGGAATGGCAGTAAAGCTTCCAATTGATAGGTTTCAGCAGGATTTACCACCCTATGGATTGGAATGTATTTTGGTTTCTTAAGGGCTCCTGCCCTCATCCAAAGCGGAGAGCATGGCATCTTTGCAAAATTAGCCACAAGTAGGACAAGTACACCAGTGTCATGACCACCACAGTTTGGTTGGGCTGTAAGGGTGTAGTGTCCATCTCTGGATCTGAAGATTTCACATCTGTGATCTGCGTAAATCCTTTAGCCACAACAAACTAGAGTGGGCATAATAGATACAGCTTGTGGGGTCATGAGCTGCTGTAAAAGAAATTCAACAAGATTTGCCTTATTTTCTCCAAGCGGCCGAAAACTACTCCAGTTGTCTGGCAGAGGAACGCCACGATTCTCTATTAACCTACGTATTGGTCTAAAGCCCCGGATACGTTTTATTTAGGTTCCTGTCTTGATTGAATCATGCTGGTACCTGTTAAAGATTATACATACATTGATCCGTTCAAACTCCACTCCAATGGTAAACACTGAATTCACCAAAGAAACCGCGTATTCACCAAATGTGGTAATCCCGCTAGGCTTTCCAAGAGCCGTCATTAGTGCTTGAACATCAATTACCAAGCAAGTTGTTCCAGTTAATGTAACCTTTTCTCCGATTGGAACATCGTGAATCAACTCATTTGCCAGTCAAAATTTACCGCTACTGTCTGTTTAATTGTAACCTCCCATTTATTGCAGCAAGAGAAATTGGCACAGGCATAAGTTCATGCTGTGATGCAGAATTTGGTCCAAGTTTACCACACGCCCTGCCTTGGGAGCCATCAGAAGTCGCTGTAGAATGTTCCTATCAGTCTTGATAGTTGTCTCTTTACCCTTGCTTTCTTTGCAGTCTACATCATACAGAGAAGAGAAAGTGTGTGTTTCATTCTTAAGTAAAGCAGCTGTATCAGAAACAACCTCCATGATGCTTTGAAACAATGATAGTCCAGTTAATAATTTTTTAAGTGACACCTATCATCAGTTGATTGTTGTAATCTAAACAAAGTTTTGTTCTGGTATGTCTTCAATGCATACCTACATTGTACATAATAGTAGGGTTATAAATCAGAATCCCATTCTAGAAGTTTGGGGAAGAAGGTTTGAAGATTTTTTTTTTATAGTTTGAAGGGTACGGAATCAGAATGTTTGGGTCCAACCTCTGGGAAATGGTGGGGAACTTTGTAAAATAAGGGGGATATTAAATTTGAAATCAGATAAAATTGTGTTGAAATGACCCAGTGGAGTATTCGGGCCTGCATGCTCTGAGGGGGCAAATTTCCTCGTCTTGGGAAGGAAATTTTCCCTCTCATGGGGGGTCAAAAAGGCCAATTTTTCCCAGTCAGAGAGCTAAAAACGGCTGGCTGATTTAGCATGATTTTTTGCAAATTTTTTCCCGGCAAATTCCGTCAGGGGGAAACCTTCCGCCCCTGCACCCCCATCAGTTTACGCCACTGATGTACACAAATGTATTTGTGTCATAAGGATTAAAAAAAGGTATAGTGTGTATAGGTTCCGACCTTTAGTTACACTGCTACAGCCCTGACAAGGTTCAAGGTCATTCTGGGGCAAAAAAATCAGATTTTGTTGAAACCGGTATCAAATTATTGCCCTGGTCATAATGAAGCAGAAAATTCATTTCAATGGTGACCCCTATAGACCATGTAAACCTTTGTTACATTTTGCCCCCTGTAATTACGAAACCAAATGCCAAACATTGTAAAAGAAGGCAAGATGAACAATTTGACACCAGTTTCAACAAAATCGGAGCACTGAGTAACGTTTACCCCCAGGATGACCTTGAACCTTAATAGGGCTGTACGTGTTTAACTAAAGGTCGGAACCTAGACAAATGAGACCAATACATTGGTGTACATTTAAACACAGTTTGGCTTGATGCAAATTTACCCCTGTACTAATTTTACCCCCTTATTTTACAAAGTTCCCCACATTTCCCAGAGGTTGGACCAAACAATCTGATTCAGCACCCTTCAAACTATAGAAAAACATCTTCAAACCTTCTACACCAAACTTCTAGAATGAGATTCTGATTTATAACCCTACTATAACTGGCCATTGTGTTAAGGTCATTGAATCAGGTCAACCCGATTCAGAAGGGCATCACAACAATTCCAAAATTACACCAAATAAAAATATTTTCAAAGAAGAGATTACAAACTATCACATCCTTATAAAATAGACACAATAGTTGCATTGTCTCAGAAATAGAATCACTCTACAATCATGCGCTTTTATTGATACACGCTGTAAATTCACCCCTTGGCCTGGAAAATGCATTAAATATGTACTACAATGCTATAACTGCACTATTTTCCTACATGATACAATTCAAACAATTAAGAACGTGTATAAAGTATCTAAAAACAGAAAAAGGTGAACAAAATCTGTTTGCATTAAGAAAAATAATTTGCTACAATAGTGCAAACTTTGTTTGCATGTTACCCTACATATAAAAAAATTGCTACAATAGTAAATATACTACTAGTATAGCCTGCAAAATGGATTGAATAGGTACTACGTAAATGCTATAACTGCACTATTTTGCTACATGTACAATCCAAACAATTATAAACGTATATGAAGTATCTAAAAACAGACGTATATATGAAGTATCTAAAAACAGAAAAAGGTGAACATAAATTCTGTACATGCATTTAAAAAATCATTTGCTACAATAGTACAAACTTTCTTTGTATGTTGCCCTACATTTAAAAAAATAATTTGCTACAATAGTATAAAAGTATAGCTTGGAAAATGCATTAAATAGGTACTACGTAAAAGCTACAACTGCACTATTTTGCTAAATGTTACAATCCAAACAACGTATATAAAGTATCTAAAAATAGAAAAAGTGAACTTAAATTCTGTACCTATAAGTAATATTTGCTACAATAGTACAAACTTTCTTTGTATGTTACCCTGTATTTAAAAAAATAATTTGCTACCACTTTCTTTGTATGTTACAAGTTAAAATAAAGGATGTGAAATGCGTGTGGCTCTATTAGAGTGCTTTCAGGCACTGTCTTGTTTTTAGAAAATGCATTTTCATCCAGGTTTTCGTTACAGTAATTTCGTGATTTGAGAGAGACCATCAACTCTCCATTAGAGTGCTTTCGGCACTGTCATTCCAGATGTGTCTCCATCGAAGTTTTGCTTGCAGTATCTTCTTTTATGACTAGAGAGATGATAAACTCTTTGGGATACCATTCTCCATCGTACCCCATGGCAAACACTTGGCTAGGTCTTGATGACAACAGGCTGTCGTTGCCATGGGAAATGCCATCCTGTATCTTTTTCTGGAAAAAGAACATCTAAGCATTAGCTTAAGTATTGATTTAACAAAGAACACTGATGGGACCTTCATACAAGTCTACAGACTTTAAATTAAGCTCCACGTTCTCTTTAGCCGTTATGACGTGTATATTGAACAACATATTCATTTGATATTTTTAAGGCTTACTGTCTTGTAAGAAAGTGCAACTTAATATTAAACTAGAATTTCGCGGTTCTCGGCTTTCGCGCTCACTATATTCAAAGAATATAGCTGTGGGCCGCTCCATGACCTTTGACCTCGGCACATGACCTTTGACCTCATCAACATATGAGGGATACCATGGTGCACCTATGGCAGAAGTTTGGTTCCAATAGAACTTGAAGTTTTCCATTGAGGTTAATTTTACATTTTCCTATTTTTGAAGTTGACCTCACATGACCTTTGACCTCAGCACATGACCTTTGACCTCATCAACATATGAGGGATCCCATGGTGCACCTATGGCAAAAGTTTGGTTCCAATTGAACTTCAACTTTTCAATTGAGGTCGATTTTTAAAAAAAAACTTAACAATTTAGTGACACACACATCCAACATCCACACAACACACACACGCACACACCCAGACATACAAACGCACAAAGGATTGCAAAGTGGGTCCTGCCAGCTATAAGTGGCGGCCCACAAAAAGTAATCACGGTATTCAGTCATAATGATTAATTCTTAAAAAGAGTTATGGAAGAGATTGTTTTTTAGCCATGCAGGACGAACCGAAGTTACCAAGAAAACTTAAAGAGTGAGGAGGATCGGGAAAGTACATTCCAAGGGAATGACAGGATTCTTCTAGCTAGTACCTATATATACACATACTGCAAAAAATACGCTATCAATTTCTTTAAGAAAAAGAGTACGTAATTGTGTCATTGAACTTCTCCCACGCGGACATTTATAGTTGGTAACCGTAACTTAAAAACCAAGGATTAAGCAAAGTTTCTGAAGTAAACGTACCTCCAAGCTGTTCCCCCTCTTCAATTGTCTCCGGCAATTTCTTCCCTAATGTCTCGGGTAGCAACAGGGCAAGAAAACCAGCCAATATCGATGAACATCCGAACACCAGAAGTGGTAGAGGTAGCCAAAATTTACTGAGAACAAGAATTAGAGGAGCAGTGATGCCTCCCAGACGACCGCACATGGAACAAAGGCCTACACCAGCAGTTCTGCAGAGGGACACAAAATAGGGATGTTTGGGAAGGCTGGTCAAATTATTCCACATAGCGCTACAACATGAACACGAGTAGCCGCATGATGTGGTAAAATGTTAAAAACTAATGGCACATGAAGCCTAACGTCAGGCAAACGATTAAACACTTGTCCAAACCACTGAAGCCTGCTTTTCCTGACTAGGTACAAGAGCTGTAATTGATTGGTCATATTTTATCTTCTATTTCTTGTGTAACAGGGGTCACTTGTCAGAGGGGGCGTGAAAAATTCCCTGTTTGGGGGCAGATTTTCCCGGTTGGAGGTTGTTTTAAGGCAGATTTTCCTGGTTGGAGGTAAGAAATTTAGATGTCCACCCAAGATTTTTTACAGCAGGCAGGATAGTGGTGTATATATTCAAAGGCTAATGTGTTGTAATTTCTGTCCGTTTACGGGATAAAAAATATAAAATTGCAAATGCACACACTTAAGTCGAGGGGGCGAGGTTATGGTCATGAAATTCTCATTTAAAAAGCATGGAACCTATAATAACTCAACGCCGCTTATCCAGAACGAACTCCGAATGCACTTGTATAATGTTTTTTATCAAATTGCCAATCGGTTCCTACCTGACTGGTGTTGGGGAAGCATTCGGCAGCATAAATGTAGATGATACCCAACGGACGAGGACATACCAAACTTTCCATCATTGCCACAAAATGTTCTGCCTATCAAAAGCATGATAAAAATAAACCAACAATATAATTATATTTGAATGAAATTCTAAAATATTAATGAGTCTGAGGTGTTTGAAGATGTTGAGAGTCTATGTAAAAACCCAACACACAGGCCCATAAACGCAAATGCACACACATGCCCATAACGCAATGCACACAACTGTGACGGATGAATTAAAACCATTCCGCATTATAAAACGACCGCCTCCAGGTTTACTTTTTGCTCGTGTTTCAAAATATACCACTTTTTCTACTTAGAACCATCATATATATAGAAATAAACTTTAAAAGGTCTATAAAGAACTTTAAGTTCTATGAGGCGTGGAACATTCAAATATTGGGTGTTCATGATTTTGCAGAGGTCAACAAAGGTGTAAAGGCATATTTGCCTCTATACGGTTCGTACAAATTTAAGGTTCTATAAAGGGACAAAACAATTCCAGAACCATGTATTTTCTGAGTGTTTATGTGATTTGATGTCACACAACTCCCGGAACAAACTATGGACGTACGTAAAAATGAGCGTATGTTACAACTCATAATCAAATTACATGATGTTGATTGTAATTTCTAGCGATTGAACAGTTTTATTTTCACCAGGTTCATATCTTAAAAATCCTGCCCATCAAAAGAACCAAAATTGCACATGGGATTACTTAAATACTCTACTCCTAAAAACTGCCATTGACCAAGCAGTGCCCAACTGACACAACACAGTCTTCTTCTTCTTATGTGTCAAACAGTGGTTTCCAAATATGATCAGCCAGAGGTGGGTACAACGTCTGGCTGCTTAACTGAATTCCGCAAGGTCTGTTTGTGCATTGTTGCTCCAGGCACTGGGCAACCAAAGGTTCCATTGTCTGAAAGTGCTTTTCCACAACCACAGGTAGTATCCTGATCTGCTTCCAGATATCCCCACTTCTGCAAGGAAAACCTTAAATTCGACCAGTTCTGGTTCTCAATCTGTTGAGGATCGCCATTCAGGCCCATGAGGAGTCAGTTCCAGGTGGGAGACATGCTCACAAGGTTCAATTCGATAGATGTGACTTTGTTGATGGCCACGCTTTCTTTCCACAAGGCGCACTCTCTTGACCTATTAGAGGACTGTTTCAAGGTTGGACTTTGCCTAAGAAACTCTCTCTGGATTTAAGGCAGTTGGCCAGGTATCTGTCCAGACATAGGGTTCTTCACATTAGATACTGGGCAGCTACGCTCTTGCAGCTCGAACTACGGCTACGACGATGTTGGTGGATTCCTGTTGGATGAAAGTTTTCCGTTGGTGTTAGACGGAGGTATCCTGTGATCAGCCGGCAGGGGGCATTTAACGCTGATTCAAGCTTCTTGGCATGGGTTGATATTTCCCATCGGGGCAGGCATACTCAGCACATGAGAAGCACAGGCACGTGCCGTCGATCTTAGGGATGTGGCGAGCACCCCATCTTGTGCCAGTAGTTTTTTCAAGATGTATTCCGTGAACATACTTTACTCTTCTCTTCTCGATGTGGGTATTATAAGAGAGAGTGCGTCCAAGGTAAAATCATAGGTAGACAGGGTTATCACGGCTCCTGGGGTGTTCCAGACCAAGTAAATTTAAGCTGACGTTTTACTTCACGGTTGCGTAGATAATAATAATAATAATTAATTTGGTATTTTAACGCGTGACATTTCCACGTAAACGTGCTCAAGGCGCTGTGCGGCTGCCATGAAAAAGGCGCTAGCACATCAGAGAAACCATGATACCAGAACGATTTATGCCAAAGAAGCTCGATTTTAGAAGCAGGAGTAAACCGGAGTACCGGAGACAACCTGCGGGAACGAGTATGGATCGAGAAACCAAATTCACTTAAAGCCACCGAAGAGAACGAGACCCTGCCGGGAATCGAACCCGAGACCTCATGGTGAAAGGCAGGGAAGATACACTGTGTCTTAGATGGATTTGCACGTAGGGTTTTCCTCATAATAAGGAGTGAGTCATCCAAAGCTTTGGAGAGCCTCCTCTTCAACAACTGAAGTCGGCTCTTGTGCGCTAATTCCAAGATCGTCGGCATAAATAAAACGTCAGCGTTCTGCACTCCTAGGTGGTCGTGGTATAGATGTGAACAGGAGAGGTGCAAGCACACTCCCCTTGTGGTAGACCATTCTGAGCCACGCCATCGGCTCTTCTTCGCCTTTAGCTGAACAAAGAACATTCCTGTTTGCCAATCTCGAAATTTTTTTTTCAACAACAAAAACCAAACAAAACAAAAAAAAACAAAACCAAAAAAAAAGCTCAGTCAAGCGACTGTCCTTGGTAATTTCAGGATTCTTTAGGAGTAGGCATCTGTGATTTAACAGTGTTTACGCTGTTGATAGGTCGAAGAACACAGCTCTCCAGTTACCATACCCTTCTCGGAAACCATCCTCAATGCGTGGAGTTAGGTTGAGTACTTGGCTCGTTGTTGATTGCCTGGCGGGCAACTGCTTCTTCTTGGATGAGGTGTTCGTCTATCACAGGAGGATACGATTGAGCAGAGACGTTCAAAGAACTTGTAAGTATGGCTGAGTAGTGATATAGGTCTGTAAAGCTCTTGGGATTAGATGATCTTTCACAGGCTTTAGGGTGCCATACCATGTGAATTTCATCAGATCTTTGGGGACATGTGGGAAATAAGGCAGCAATTGTAGAGCTCAAGAGCCATTCATTGCTACTGGGCCAGATTTTTTAGGTGCTCAGTAGAGATGCTGTTCAAGCTAATGCGTTTTCCTGGTTGAAAGTTAGCAATACCGGATTCCAAATTCGCCCATGTTGAAGGGGCAAATGAAACCAGGGTCACCACTATACCTCTTATGGTCTAGTTGATCTTCTTGGGTTTCCTTGTTGCACTGCCATTTCAAAAGAGTGTTGGTGGGCAAACTTGGTTGGGTGTGACATTGGATCCCCTCGGAGCTTTCGGATGGTAGGACCATGCTTTCTTGCTGGTATGGGTCATATGGTGGGATTCAAATTAAGTAGCCAGGTTTTGATCTTTCCTGGGAGATCCTCTCCGAAAATTCCTCACCTTAGCAGTGTTTACAGGCGAAAAGGGAATAGCTCAAACATGGGATTACTCTTGATATTCCTAGCAATTCTTGGAAAGGCCTGGTATATATTCCGTCTACAGGCCTCTGGGTATGAATATCCGAGCGGCTGTTGTCACTAGTTGGGCAATTTGTCATAGTTATGGGGTTGGAGCAATCCTATTCACGTTCTTGATCCAGGTCATACAGTGAAGCCTTGCCAGTCTGTTTTCCCGTAGTTAAAGCGGCGCTTAAAAGGCACTTTGTTTGTCTTACTGCCAGCGTTGACTTGATTACCGATTGGTCGATGTTTAGTTGTGGAAAATGATCCAGAACAATCTGCTACACGTTAGAGATATTTTGACTAACAATAGCTCATAAGGTTGTAACCTCTCTTCCAACGGGCCACCATGAAAGATGGAGCAGCTTAGAGGTCTGGAAGGAGACGTAGATGTTACTGTCTATCCATTCTTCGCCAGCTTGTCCGTCTTTGTTAGTTTCATTGATAAGGCCCTGGGTTACTATGGGCCTGTTGAAGTCCGCCCAAGAAGAAGTTGAGGTTTGGTGCAATCCCAGGGGTTGAGTTGAGGGTGCTTGAATTCTACTGATGGAGGTTTGTAGAAGATGTAACTAGGGACAGAGCTAAGCTCAATGGTGAGACTCGATGTTGTTATCATCAGACATGAGGTTGCTTCTATTGTGGTGCCTGTTCTCACACATATAGCACTTCCGTATGTCCGAGTGGTCTCTCGGTGGCAGGGACCATTCCTGGTATGGTTGGGCGGTGGTGATTGATTCCTCTGTGGGTTTCCTGCAGACATAGGACATCGCATTGGAGATTGTTACACAAATCAGCAATGATGTTACTTTTTGCATTGGAAAAACCCTCCACATTCAATGACGCTATAGTCAAGGCAGACCTTAGAAAAGGCCTGCGCTGAGGTCTAGTCATGATATGGGTATACTTAAGAAATGATGTTAATGGAAAACAGTGTTTGGACAGACCAGGGCAGACCACAAGACGGTTCTCTACTTCTCCCCAAACAGTGAAATGTGCAGACATGGAATACTTTCTGGACCTGATGTCAACAGTTCAACAGGACAATGCCAGGCCCCATACAGCTCAGCTTACAACACGTTTCCTAGAAAAGCAGAACAGCGAACTGTTACCATGGTACTCTTGCTCCCCAGACCTTTATCAAATTGAGCAACTGTGGATGGGCTCAGATGATGTGTTTTATCAAGGCAGATTCCGCATGTTAATGTGCGAACACTCACAGCAGCCCTACAGGAAGAGAGGAACAATCTCCCCCAAGACAGCATCAGAAACCTGGTGAACAGCATGCGTAGCAGATGCACTGAATACTTCCAAGCACATGGTGGACACACACTATTGATGGTAAGTGACATCACCATCATTACATTATGCTTTGAAACTCTACCTTGCTGAAATTTCCAAGCCCATGACATCTGATACAGCAAGTGGTTCCATGTCAGCCCATTTCACTGTTGCGTCAGTTTTGCAACTGCTTGGTGAATGACATGTTTTAGAGTATTGAAGTAATCATGTGTGCAATTTTGGTTCATTTTGATGGGCAGGATTTTAAGATATGATGACCTGGTGAAAAATTATGTTTCTTTTTGTGTTGAGTTTATTGTCCCCGCCGAACGAAGTTCGGAAGGGGACTATAAAATGGGCTCCGTCCGTGTGTCCGTATGTCTGTGAGAAAAATGTTAACCTGGAATGTCTGTGATAAAAATGTTAACCTGGAATGTCTGTGATAAAAATGTTAACCCTGTATGCTGTATCTTTGAAACCCTATATCGGACACACAAAAAAAAAAAAAAAAAAAAAAAAAAAAAAAAAAAAAAAAAAAAAAAAAAAAAAAAAAAAACAAATGAGCTAATTAAATATGCATAATTAATGTATCACTGAAACGGTACATTGGATATGCAAAATTCCTTCGCTACATGAAAGACTATCATGCCTTTGCTTCTTGAAAGTGCAATGGCATGCACGTTTTCTTCTGGCGATTTGAAAGTGGCATGTTATAGGCGGTTTTAGGTAGGGCAAATGAGCTAATTAACAATATGCATAATTAATGTAGCTCTGAAACAGTACATCATATATGCAATTGCTTTGCCACTGAATACCTTTTGGCATGCATTGTTTTCACACTTTGAGTGCATGACATATATTGCGGCTTAGGTAATGCAAATGAGCTAATTAAATCATGAACAATTCATTTTCGCTGGAAACGGTACATCGGATGTGCAAAATTCCTTCGCTACATGAAAGGCTTATGCCATACATCTTTTGTGTGAACATGATATGTGCGGTTTAGTTATGCGGCTTAGGTATACAAATGAGCTAATTAAATATGTGCAATTAATGTTTCGCTGAAACGATACATCGGATGTGCAAAATTCCTTCGCTACAAGAAAGGCTTATGTCATACATCTTTTGTGTGAACATGATATGTGCAGTTTAGGAAACTTTTCATGAAAGACTATTATGCTATATATTTTTTTGTGTGAATTACGTTTTAGAGTTTTTGTGAGTTATTCTTAGTTTTACTTATCCTTAAGTTATTTTTGGCGACTTATGGGTGGAGTTCATCGATAATGTTTTGTAGAGTTATTTTTTGGTGGAGTTATGGCGTCTTGGACGAGTTATGTTTTTAAAATTATCCAAATTTTTAATTAGTGTAGTTAAGTTGTTACTTCCGTTTGATCGCGAAATTCGTCGGGGACCTATTTTACGCATCGCGTAAATACGAGTTCGCCTTGTTACTTAGCTAGTTGAGCACAAACTTTCTTTTGGCTGGTAAATTTACTATCTGGACATGTATCCTTTTGGCTGTTTCAATAATTTACCGGACACGTTTACTCTGATACAAATACAATAATAAGCACTGATAATTACTATGCAAAGAAATTTAATTAACCTTTAAAATCATCACTTCGGGGAAAATCACCAATTCAACTTACGAATGACAATTGTTAGAATACAAGCTACGCCACCTAACAGCATGGAGACGCATATGGCTAATCGTCTTCCCCATCGATTCATAGCAATCAACGCAAACACATAACCTGGGATTTCAACAGCCCCTGAGATAAAGAAGGCGACGTAGTCGTTGACTCCAAGTGACGAGGTACTCATGGAGAGGCCGTAGTATACAAGATTATTCACAAGCCTGAAAGATGTGAGAATTAGGTTAACTTGTTTTTTTTGGCCAGAGAATTGTCACAAAAAGCGAAAAAGATGCTCGGATAAGGACCAAGGTGGCGCACCCTTGGGAAGTACATAATTCTTCCGAAATAATTTGTCGAGAATTATAGAATGCAATTCTACGTGTGTTCTCACGTCTAGTATGTGCACATTTTCTAGAAAATGAATTAAATGTCATCTAAATTTTTGCCCTGAATAACAGTGACCAACGGATGTACATCATGATTCATTGACTACAGCAAATAATGGGCTATTGATAAGTAAATTCGCTCGTTATGCAGAGGACCAAGGGCTCAGATTCCTTTTTCATCTGGAACTGCAGAACCATGCTTATTATCTATGTAGCTTAAAATATTCCAGGTGTCATACTACCACCCTGATTTAGATTAAACTATATTTCACGATTTGGAACACAAATTAACTGTCCTCTTTCACGAATAAATAAAGTTAGAGGTTCTACTGTGTGTTCAGTTACTTTGACCCTATATTTCACCATTTATTCGATCGAAAAGGAAACGATTGTGAATAAAACTCATGGGGATAAGTTGTTTGGCAAACTGCGAACTACACATCCCTTGTGTATAGCCAAACCCGTACTTGCCGTGCTACCCAATTTCTATTCAATTTACCTTACGCCTTACCCCGGCGTTTTAGCAGAAATCGAAAATCATTCACCTATATGAAATGCAGGTAAACCGGTGCCGAACAAACTTTTAAATTGAATAGAAAAGAGGTTAACATGATTAAGTTAAGGGTCTTGGTTCTGCACCAAGGTCACAGCTTGCCAAGCAACATTTTTTTCATGATTTTTGTTCATCTTCGTTTCCTTTTTGAATAAATGATGAAATATAACGGTCAAAGTTATTGAACTCGCAGAAAAAGCTCCAGCTTTATTTTATTCGTGAGCGAGGATAGCTCAATCTGAATCGGGTGGTCATAACTGAAAGGTTTTAAATGCCATGGACAATAACAATGGCTCTGCAGTTACAGAGAATATGAAGTCCATTGTCCTATGGATAACTGACGGATTTACTTATCAATAGCGCCAATTTGCTGGGAGTCAATGGAACGTGGTGTACATCCAGTTGGTCACTAATATTCAGGGAAAAAAGGAGATGACATTTAATTAATTTTTAAGAAAATGTGCACACACTAGTCGTGAGAACACGCGTAGAAGTGATATTTACAATAATAGAGAGTTATTTAGGAAAAATTATGTACTTCCCAGGGATGCGTCACCTTTATACACGCTATGAGATCTGCCGCTAGCCTAACTGTTTCATTCACTAACTCGCGTCTTGCTTGCTGTTGTTCTTGATCGACCAAACAATGATGCATGGTTAGTGATCGCTTCTCCCAATCCGGGAACCTAATTCAGGTGTGGCAGGAGATATAGTCCTCCGGGCTCACAGTCCGGGAACAATGGTGAACAATGGGGCCATCGATTCAGTTGACTCTTCACGCAACATTGGTTTCACGCTTTATTCCGTTGTCGTCTATGGAGCCCGGACTATGATACCTGTCGGACTATGATTACTTTCACACCGGCCTTATGCTTCAGATAAAGGGCTCAAAACAGACCATTCGCGAATATAACAGTCGTCTGGAGGCGTGCTTGTTAGTTTTTGTTGTTTCTGACCATGTCGAGTCGCAGGCGAGACATATCAGAAACAAGCAAGCGAAACACACCTCCAGACGACTATTATATTCTCGAATGGTTTGTTTTGAGCCATTTATCTTGCATATACGTCGTGCAAAGATTTAATACTATTTTTGTTTCTAATTATCCAGTACCATTTTAAATACATATCGTTTATCATTTTAACGTTAGAAGGAACATAGACCTAACTATTTTCTTTAAATAAAACCATCAGATGCCCTTGCTATATTGTTGGGATCCCAAATTGACAGTATCATGGTTCTGGAATTCACCTGTAGAAATGCCATTCTGTGACACTACAGCTTTTATATTTTGAATACAGTCCTGCTTGCGACACACATAACAACCGTACCCTGGTCTGGTAAGGCCCGTAGAACCGGTACAGGATGTGTTCGCGGGCAGCCCAAACCCCACCTCCACGTGGTACCAGACGGATAGCCCAGGATTACCAGTGTCGTTCCAGCACGGTTAATGCTCTGAATTTTAGGCCTACCAGAGTCGCCCCAGCATGGGTTTACCAGCAGTTACTCGAGCTTGGATGCGAGGCTGGAGACGGTCTAGTTCCCAGCGACTCGAGCTTTGGACGCGAGGCCGGAGACAGCCTGGGTGAACTAACGGGGACATATGGGTATTGGCCTGATACCTGGATTGACCAGCGTTATTCCTACCAGCACTACTGACGCTTGGATTTCCAGCGACTATGGAGCTTGGAGGGAAATGAGGCTTGGAGAAATCTTGGAAAACAGGCTGGTGGCTCCGTAAAGATACCGTTTCTATTGTTTGAGATGCAAGCTGCAGGCGTTCAGCAGGACCAACCTGTCCAATGAATAGAATTACGTAATCGAATTGTACACCGTATTGGGTATGGCGCACAAAGCCCTAGCAGCTGAAAGCGCCATTCAAACAACAACTCAACTCAACCGTACCCTGTGGCATTCAGCCTGATAGATATGTTTGTCTTGTTACTATCATCACCTTGATTCCAAGGAGATTTTACAATAATCGCAGGTGTCCATATTGCGATTTATAATCTTTAAAACAATGTTTTTACACCGATTCCGGTGTCTTTCATTGTGTTTGTACTGACCATTATTTTTGCCTGCCGTAAACATAGTGGGCAGTTACAGACACATTGTCTGTTGCGATGATCACGCATAGGTAGTCTTGAAAATCCGGTTTCATCGTGTTAGTTCATACTGTTAAAGTGGGCAGCGTAATTCCTTGTACGATATGAGTAATTTCTATATCTCAATTTAAGAAATACACCTAATAACATTATCAACCCTTACCACACTTAAATATTAAACATGGATTGGCTGTCTCTTTCCGTAAATGTGAGTCCAAATAAGGCATGAAGTGTTTAGTCGGCTTGATTGTAAGTAGCTGGGTCAAGCGTGAGTTATTAGCTGGCTGGGTAGATATAGAAAATTACAAAATAAAACAAAGAAGTTCATAACATGACAATAGGCGATTTCACATACTAAAAAACAAAAGTACTGTAGGTTAAACTTCCACCCCCCCCCCCCCCGGCCGTTGATGTTTGCGAATGGTGAGCAAGGGGTGGTGGTCATAACATGTAAATTGCAGAAGCAGCAGCAAATATATTAGTTTTCACAGAAATCCCCCTCTAAATGGCTCAATGTGACAATTTAATCCCAATTGTGTACATCCTGTATGAAGCTTATGCAGAACATTCTGGGGCAAGTCTGTGATCATAGCATTTTAGTTGCGGAAGCATAAGTTATTTAGAGATGACGATTACAGTGCATTTCTTGACCATGTCACATTGATTCAAATCAACAGGTCAAATAAAGTTCATAGCCATATCGTTAAGTATCAAGTCAATCGGTCGATGCCATACAGTCCAATTAGTACGGGTATCATATTATGAAATGACCTAGTGGCCTATAGTGACTCTTTGTGGACCGTTGCCCTTATGTGTGTGTGGTAGTGTAAAGCTTGACGGAGTGTTCTTTTGGTGATTCATAAGCACCTTCTGTGAAAAAACAACCAATGTTAGATTCTGACAGAAGGGAGAAAGCAAGGGTCATGTAAGGTCATTAGAACTGAGGTTAAATCGGTGTTACACCCCATATGAGTTGTACCCGTGTATTTTTGAGCAAGCTATTTATTTCAACAAATGGGGTAACTTTTCACTATGGCCATTAGAGGTCATCTTTGTTATCATTAGAGTATTGGGCACTGTGTTTTTTTGAGGCAGTTTGGTCGTAGTGGCCACCTTATTGCCAGAGAAAAGCATTGATTTTTCTTTCAAAAATGCTCTATAAACACTTTGTGTGACCTATGACCCTTTGTGTAGAAGCTCTCTGAAATTTGCGCAGTGGTTCTGTGAGCGACTTTGATAATAGCATTTACTGTGGAATTGAAACTACTTACCAAGTGTCAAAGAATGCCCCCCCTTTAATTGGTCAAATCACCTGTGACCCCATCGTGTCAGGCGTCAAATAGTAGAGTTCACATGCTCTATCGTTAGTATTAGTATAAAGTCCATCGGTCGATGCATACAGTCCCAATTTAAGCATTGAAAACTTTTTTAATGAAATGACCTCTAATGAACTATAGAAGTATCGGCCAGTCGTTCCTTTAAGCGAGTGGCAGTAGTAGTACCTTATTTGGCAGAAAGAGCATTTGAAGATGAGCTTTTTAATTTTTATCTTTAGCTTTTTAGCTTTTAAGCTTTTGTATGTAAAGTATACACCGTGGATCTCTGCGACCCCTAGCAAAACGTCCACTAGTTGAATAACTGCGCACGGTGGTCGCAGAAAACCACGTCGGAGATCAGCGAACGATGGTGTATAAATAAATTTGAACAATATAGGCCTATAGGGAACGAGTGTTTTAGCGCACGTTAATGGGTGTTATAGGGAACGGGTGTTTTAGCGCACGCGTGCGCAGGTAATCCACCAGTGGATATTCTGCGACCGTGCGCGGAACTCCTCCACCGTCGCTTATAGGGAACGGATGTTTCTGCGCACGGTGATCCGCTGGTGGAAAAGGAGAGTGCAAATTGGTCCGATTTGCATTGTTACTTTCTTAAGATTGCGATTTTGTAACATACTAAAAGCGGAGTTATTGGATTGATTATTGAGATAAAGATAAAGATATCCCTTTTGAACTTGATTATTGTCAATAAAGTGTGAATATGTCTTTATGATCAGCAATACTTTGTGTAATTTTTTTCAAAAATTAATCAGTTCAGTTTCATTAGCAGACTTTGCCCTATCAAATCGCTCAAAATTACACACAATGCTAAAACCAAACAAAATTAAACCAAACAATCAGGCACTTGCTTATTGAATTCCAAAGACAATCTATGATTCTGTAGACAGAATAAACAACAAAAAACACAAACAAACCTCTGATAATAGGCCTACGTGGACTAATGAAGCAGGCAGAATTGGAAATAAAGACACCAGTAGCAGGCCAATCAGACCCATACGAACCAGAATGACAAGCACTCAAGTCAACATTTTTCTTGTTAGAAGAGCAGTGGTAGAACCAATGATGAGCGTTTGGTAAAACACTGTGACAGGAATCACGAAGTCTTTCTTTAATAGAAAAACACGGCAAGATATATTTGTTTTCCGTTTGAGATGGAAAGAAGATGAGCCAAGTGATGTATTCATGTTGCATCAAGCATTTCAAGTGCTTTAAGGCAGAAATCGGACCAAGTTGATTTTGCCCTCTCATAATTGATGAAGCATATCTTTTGTTCTACGTATCGGATTGGAATGAAATGAATGGCAAATAAAAGCTTGTTTTATTGGCTTCAAAGGGATACCAAACAAAGACCCATGCGTACTTTTTTTTATCAAAATGCCTTTGTCTCGAGTGTTAACATTTTTTGGGACAGCCTGTATAGATGCTGTCTGAAATTTGAGGCAGCAGTTTTTGGGAGCAACCTTAGTGCACTCATAGCATCTTATTTGCAAAAGAAATAAAGAGTTTTATAGATTGACAAAATTGGATCAAAGTTCACAGGAGTCATTAGAGGTTTATCTGTGTATACTCTATGCAAGTCTTGACCAGTAGCTCTTCTGATCAAGTACAAAGTTAATCGGTCAATACAGATGTGAGAAATGGTCAATGTTAACTTTTGACAAAATGTAGTCAAATGTCACATAGGAACCATAAGAGGTCAATCTTTGTACAAGCCATTAGACTCTTGGGCCAGTGGTTCTTCTGAACAAATGTGAAGTTCACAAGTCAAACATGGGAAATGACCAAGATGAACATCCATACGCCATACGGAAAGAATACGCTGTCGAAATATCCCGCTCTACCCGAATGCCAAGGGGATAAATAAACATAGGAAATGCTTACTTTATAAATTACACCTTCTTTCATTTCCTGTTGCTCTTCTGGCTCTTGGAACAAGTTGTCGGGTAGGTGTTTCTTATTGACCTTGGCTACTATCCTCATCACCTTTTCAGCTTTATCTAATTTGCCTTGAGCTATCAGCCACCGTGCAGATTCTGGAATTACACTGAAAAACATGGTTAAGAAAACGTTTGTAAATGGGCCTACTGTGGGTGCAAAATGAAGCTATCCAACCAGATGGGTATCTAGAGCATGAAAGATGCAGAAGCTCATGATGTCTGAATATGAATGCAAATACATCGAGGTCTGCTTCTTATTTGGTATTTTGGCTATTAACTAGAGGTGCATTTTCCAAGTAGCTATATTTTTGTTAAATACAGTGAATTCATAGAGGAGATACTGCACGGCCCAGTTTTGGGTCTGACCCAATATGGGAATTAATCAGTCAATACATATGTGGGAAATTATCAAATATTATTACTAATATTGGGTCAAATAATACATAATAGGACCCTTGGTCCAGTGGTGGTTTTGAATAAATATGAAGTTAACAGATCAATGCAGATGTGGGAAATAATGACCAAATGGGGTCAAAGATCACTCAGGGGTCATTAGAGGTCAACCTGTGTAGATCCCTTAATGAGTTAAAGGTGCTTGTTTCGATTTATGTGTATTGTGTTCTCTACTTGATATGAGAGCCTGGCACTTGCACATACACCCCATCAAGTACCGTGGGAAACAAACTTGCGGTTTTGATGGTAGACGCAATAATGCATGTTGCAAAGCCCTATTCAATACTGTGCTAATATTGATGGTTAACCACTAAAACGGCGGTTTTTTGGGAATGAAATGGATTTGAGGGCTCAAATTTCAGGACGACAATGAGAAAAATACGGCCTTCGATCTGATATCAAAATTTATACTACTTCCGGGTAAATCAGGGGGGTCCCAAAGACGATCGGAACACGCACCTTTAACAGTGGTTCATAGGGTCAAAGGACACAGAGGAGTCGCGGATTCAAAATTCCTGAACACCCCGAAGGAAACACCCTAAATGCCACTATCTCTGTCATTGTTCTGCTCTTAATTGTGCTATCATGTTTCAATGTAGGCCCCCCCCCCCATGTATATATTTTGATGGAATCAACTTTGCAAAATATCCTTTTTGGGTCCGATTTTTTTACAAACAAAGTTTCAGCTTACGGTATTAGTAGGAAAAACAACGCAACCGGCACCGATATAACCAGCTGTAGTGTCCTCCAATCTCGTATGAAATAGGCTAAAATGGCAAGGATCATGTAGCCAAACGCAAAGAAGAATTCCACTCCCATGCCGTGAAAGCTCGCCATGAAGGACCCACAAATTCTGTGCCTGTATAAGATGGAATGAAAGGAAGATCATTCCTGAAACGCTTTCACTTCAACCTCATATCCTTAATAGCTACATGAAACAACGTACAATGCGCAGTACATACATTCACTGCATTAATCCAAAAGTTATTTACGGCTTACCGGCAGCTATTAGATGGCATATACAACAGCGTTTCCAAAGTCAGATTCTTGTGGTGGTCTACTCTGGGATACACACCGTCAGCTTCGGTCTCTTCCGGGTACACCGTTCACTGGGTAGCACTCAGTACTCGCCACACTCTGAATTTATCTATAGGTGACTAGTATATACACTGATGCCACCAGTGACAGAGTACCTACGTAGTTACTTGGGAAACCTTCACAGGTAGTCAGCTGGCAAGAAGCCCGGGGGCAAGAAGACAAAACCGTGTCCCCCAAAGGGAGCTAAAGGGTGCCGAAAATGTCCATCCGTTCTTTTCTCTGCTCTGTTTAAAGAGACACGGGGAGATTTCCAGAAATAAGCGCCCCCAATTATTTTCGAACCCGGGTTTTTTGCATATTTGGAATGCTTCCCAATGTATTAAATCACAACTGAAGTGAATAAGCCCAATACGCCGTCTTTATGTAATAAGATGATGATTTAGTACTTTTTGTTGTGCACGACAGAAATTCAAAGCACGGTGTTCTATGGGGGAAATTACGATAGTCAGGCAAGTTCAAAACAAGGTTTGCGGTTTTCTTTTGTACTTGTTTGTCCAATAAGCCTTCGAAACGTTTTTGGTAGGTGGTCTACAATCGATCCATAGTCCACTCAATCTACAGTATGACCTAGACATAATTGCTACAGAAGGTTTTCTTGCTGTAACTATACTGTACAAACCCTCCCAAACAACATATCAAAAAGGTAGAAAAAAGGAAGCATGGCAATACATGCTAAATTGCATAAAACCTATATGCTATTTTGCCTATATATTGGTTATAGTTCACATTATTAACTCTTGTTTTATTGGAATGTTTATTTTTTACAACATATTAACACTTGTTTATGCTTGCAAAATGTGTTGTAATTGATACATTAAAGTGGAAGTGAGATGATAATTTTTCAAGATGGCTGCCGTTTTGACGCCAAAATTTTAAATCCCGCCAAAAATCGAATGATGGGACCAGGTGTCTTTGTGTTGTTCAATTTCTTCAGGCAGTTCTGAAACTCCTCTGTAGTGAAAGGTCCAGTCTGTATAGGAAGGGTGTCTGCTATCTTGTGATTGAAGTTTCATCAAGGTTGGTGTTATTCTGAACCGTTTTGCCAAGTAGAGAGCTAAAGTGTTGAAACCCTGTGTTAAGGCACTCCTCAGCTGATTCACCTTTGATTCTTATAGGTGGGGTAGCCTTCTTGTCAGACATCTACCTCAAGGCCTCCCAGGCAGCAGTATGGTTGTTTGCAAGATGTAGGGTGTCAAGCGCTTCTGCCCTGGACTAAAACATATTCTTCAAGCACCATGGTGTAAGCATCATCAAGTGCAGCCTTAGCAGCATCACGTTTGTGATTGAACTTCTAATGAATTTACTATGGCGTTTCTTTAGTTCTTCTCTAGCTTTGTAGACTTTGTCATTTGAGGCAAAGGCAGTAGTCGTCTTCTTTCTCCTGGGTAGCATCTCCAGCACATTATTTCTTTGTTTGCTGTTGTGTGGATATCATAATACTGTACTGGCGGGTTTTTTTTTTTTTCTTCAAGCTTGTCAACAAGAGTGTTGAACTTGTTATGTGCTGCTACAGTATACTGCTCACAAAGCTTTGTTTTTCCCATTATACCTTCCTACAGTCGATTGTTTTCATGGATCTCTGGGAGGAAGACTTATCTGGCCCCTACAAGAGATACTTATATGATCAGACTTAACAACTTCAAAGGTTTTGTAGGCTCTGTTAATCTATTTCTTTCTGACCAGAATGTAGTCCAGCTGGAAGAGTTCTCCATTTGGGTGACGGTGTATCCACAGTCTACTTGCTTGATTTTGGAATCTGGTTTTAGTGGCAATAAGGTTAAATTTTTCCATGAAATCCTTCATGTACCATTTCTTTTGGTTTCGTTGGTTGCAAGTGAACAGCGTGTCTTCAGGGCCATGCTTAGCTTTGTAATCTCCAGGAATGAACGATTATGGACTGGACCTGTGGTGGCGGTGGATAGTTCACGGTAAAAATGAGAGATAATTGGGGGGTCCTTCCACTACGGTTACGCAGAATGTGCCTCGGGATAGACCCTTTTTCAAACTGGCTTGTACCCAATGGCCCTTTTGTGCTTGTGCCCTACCTATTACCCGGGCTATTACCAATTTTCTTTTTTCCTGCTATCCACTTTTTTCATACATTTGCAAGTATGCGCGCAAACATTTTGAACAAATGTATAATTTCATGGCAGCAATTTTATAATTTTGTGGCAATTTGAACTCTGTAAGAGAGGCACTTCCTATTTGTTACCTCAGCGGCACCCCTTAAAGTTTCATACTGGATGACCCCATTTTTATTGAGCTTGTGTACCGAATGATCTATTTTTTGGTACATTTTATCTGGATGGACCCTATACTTTTCACCTGGCTGAGGGCTCATATAACCATCACTTCAGATAGGGAGTGCCCCCCCCCCCCCGCACTAGCTACACTTTTGTTAAAAAAAAAAAAAAAAAAAAAAAAAAAAAAAAAAAAAAAAAAAAAAAAAAAAAAAAAAAAAAAAAAAAAAAAAAAAAAAAAAAAAAAAAAAAAAAACATCTTGAATAATGACCATCATTTTCCACTTTTAATATATCAATTGCAAGTGCTACACATTTTGCAGGCATAGGCATGCATAACATGTTCAAATACTAACAGAAATTTGAAATTTTCCCTAAACATGCATTTATGATCTACACACATTTGTCGAGGCAAATACGCCCACGTAATATAAATGCAAATTAGCATATCTTGCCAGGCTTCCCGTTTTCTACCTTTTTTGATATGTTGTTAGGGAGAGCTTTTACTACTAGTTACAGCAAAAAAACCTGTAGCAATTTTGTCCAGGTGTACCTAGTATTGTTCATAGATTGAGTGGACTACCAGTGCAATTTGAGAAAAAATCGTATTCTCAAAAAAATCTCCTCCTGTCACTTTAAGCTTTGAAATAGTTTCCACATTTGAGTCACCAAAAAGCGCAATACATACCTTTTCAGAAAAAAAAAACGGTTAGAACATGTTCAAGAAGATTAATGAACAGAATATTAAATAATTGATGTTAGAACCAATTTGCAAGTATTGTAGCTTCGAAGGTATCTTGAGTTGTCCTGGGAAGTAGGTACTATTATAGGTGCCTGAATAACCCACTTTTGAGGCTTGCGATATATGGTACATACGGGAGGGTATACTCCATGATCCCAGAGAGGTATTCCAATTTTAGCTAATTTTGGGTACATCTATATGATAAAGAAACTGGTTCCGTTTCTTTCGAGGTCTTGTCATTGTCACAAACCAATGCTCATAAAGCTAGGAACATAATAATTAAATAGCCGTACACGGTACTCCAATGTACATTTCCAATTTAGATTTTTTTAAAATAATTAGGCCAAATTTTTAGAACGATTTAAGTTAATTCACAGTACTTAGCGTGGTCTGTTAAATCAGTTGACGGAGAAGTTCTCAGTCCGGTAATGCCCTCTGTGTTAAAACTAAAAATGCTAATCGACTCTTAATTTCACATAAAGTTAATTGCATTTAATTAATTATTTCACTTACCGATAACAAAAGCCAAAATAAAGATGCTCATGTTGACTGTTGCTACGATGAACCGAAGCCATGTAAACGCCCAGAAACTGCGTGCAAATGCCACGCCTATGCCGACAGTAAATTGTATGAATAAACAAATGAACAGCGTCGGATAACGGCCGATTCTGTAAAATAATCGTCAATCATGCAATGTAATTAGAGCCAAATGAAATACGGCTAAGTTATATTTCTGTTATTATACATGTTATACCCTTCTCAGTCAAAGTGCTATTCCAATCCACACTTTGCAGAAAACAGGCCCCGATACTTTGAGTTCCGCTTTTGACGCATATTTAAAACAACCAAATTAATAATCAGTCAATCAGTCTGTCAGTCAGTCAGTCAGTCAGTTGGTTATTTGGTTCATTTGTTGCAAGTTTGAGGACGAACCACTCGGAGTATACCCAACAGTGATCAGCTGCTAAGGGTATCCCTCAAAACTGACCAGGATGGCTTAGGATAGTTACTACCATACTCTTTTCTAAACTGACTGTGATATAGCCTACATGTACAGGTGTGAATCTTCATACATCCATGGGATGGACGGCTTAAGTTCCCCTCCAAAGGACGGGATATGCTCATGGTTCGTTTGTCCAAGACCAAGCGGAACTCTAGTTTTAATCAATTGATCTTATACAAATTAAATCCAGAATTTATTACTTGATTAAGTTCCGGCAAGTGTCCCTAAAGGAACTGCAGTACCAAAGGCAAACATCCTAAACAAAATATATTACATTCTCTGCCTATAATTCAAAGACATGCCGTATAACAGAACGTAATTTGTTATCACTTGCTAATTAGTGTAAATCCGATTCATCTCAAACTTTGGAATTGAGCATTTTTGGTGACTGGCTGTAGTTATAACCGACTATTTTTAATTAATACACAAAAATTATATTTAAAAATGGAATGAGGAGGCCCATATATCTATATTAGTATCAAAATCATTCAAATCACATCATCAGTTGAGATAGATAAGATTGTGAAAAGGAATACAAATATCCCGGTGGGGGCCACTTTTAATTTCAAAGGTGAATTATGTCGGCACAAGAAAACGCGTAAAAAGGGTATCTTTTTTTCAACAGCGTGTAACGCGCGTACATCGTTTTAGGGTGTCGAAAACAGCAAAATATGCAGAAACGGGTTGTTTTTTTCTTAACAACCCTGAAATTGTCATGTTGTATCTCAATAAGCATGCGATTAAAATGATCCACAAAATATTGTAAATCGGAACTTGGGAAGTAAAGCACAGCAAGATAATACAGATATACGATTCAATTCACTGCATATCCTTGTTGAGGGTATCATAAACCGATAATACTTGTTTTATTAGGGTATGTTTTAGCTTGTTTGTTTTAGTCGGTTAAAATACGTGTTTTAGGGTGCATTTTGAAAGTCCCATGTTCACGATCTATCGCACTTTGAATACAAGTGGCCCCCCCGGGACAAATATCAATGTACATATAATTACATTTAATAGTGCGTATGGCTACCATTTGGCAAATAAAACTATTCAAAGTCGTTCAAAGTATAGGTAACAAAGATAAGAACACGTCATGCACCCAGTTTCAACTTGCCATGCTACATGTAGTTTCTTGAATACTACGGACGGGCGATCACGGTAAGTACGTAATTCCTGTTTCTAAAATTGAAAAAAAAATGAAAGCAGTGTTTGAAAATTCTCAAGACTGGAATAATACCGAAAGGCATTGTAGGAAAATGGATTCTCCCGTAGAGATCGCGTGTTAACTTTTCCGTGTCGGCGAGTACCGAAGTACCCGACAAAAACGTTCAATTTTCTCGCTAGGTTCTATAGGTTCAGACCCAATTACGATACATATTTAAAACAAAACATAGTAACGGACCCTCTGATGCCAAAACTTCCATAGAACCCCTCCACGGACTGATAACGTTAATCTCTCGCGCAGTACCAATTTAGATAATATCTTTCGCAGTCTGTGACACAGACTACACACTTTCCGGACCGCCGTAATTGAATACGGGTTAAGTTAGGGACATACCATATCCAGTGGCAGGGAAGTTTTTTTTTTTATCAATTTTGCTCATAGTGGAACAACAAAAAAATAGCCCCATTGCTGAGTAAAATAAAAAATCCCAATCCAACTATAAAAAGTGTACCTACAATTGAAAATACAAAACTTAGTCGATGAAAAAAAAAATTCTCCCAACTTAACTTCGATAACCCCTTGATAACTAATGGCGCATCCGTCCCTAACTGAACAGACTCGTGTTACTAAAATATTTGAATAAAGTATATAAACACATGTTTTGACTGCTTCAGGTCATCTTGGCTCAAAACACTAAGCTCCACACCAAAATATGCCTGGAGCTATATGGACGAACTTCGAAATTCATGTTCCTCATATTATAGCTTACGGCGTCCGGTAAGTACCCGTACCCTCACCCGACGCTTCTAAAATTAAAAAAAAAAAATGAAAGCAGTGTTTGAAAATTCTCAAGACTGGAATAATACCGAAAGGCATTGTAGGAAAAATGGATTCTCCCGTAGAGATCGCGTGTTAACTTTTCCGTGTCGGCGAGTACCGAAGTACCCGACAAAAACGTTCAATTTTCTCGCTAGGTTCTATAGGTTCAGACCCAATTACGATACATATTAAAACAACACAGTAACGGACCCTCTCTGATGTCAAAACTTCCATAGAACCCCTCCGTTTTCCGGAGATATTTGAGATGTAGTTTCATTTACACACATTCTCTATGACGGACTGATAACGTTAAATCTCTCGCGCAGTCCCAATTTAGATAATATCTTTCGCAGTCTGTGACACAGACTACACACTTTCCAGACGGCCGTAATTATAGCTGATAACAGTCAGTCCTGAGGTCACAGTGACACAATCGATAACCGTAGAAATTGTTGTACGAGGTCAGAAGGCAAGGATTCGCACAAACACAAAAGACACGCGTCCTTGCTCTTTGTTTGATTCCCCACACAGAAAACGGTGCAAATCAGTGATGTTTTTCGCCATGTTAAAGTATAGGGGAATTCATTTTCAAACTGGCAATCTATGAACTAACCGTGGTCTTCGCTTTCTCCAAACAGATACAGCTTCACGTGCACAGACTTTTTTACAGATAAGATGTCCCTTTATGATTTGGTCAACTTTAAAATGATGTGGGGCTCCTGAATTTGTCAAGACCACGCAATATTTAAACACGATTTTTTTCACTTTTCATCCTTGTTTTTCAACCCCCAAAATATCATTATAATTATACCATCTGAGGTATGAAGTAGACTTTTAGAAATATTTCTGCAATATTTGTAAAATGAAACAACGTATTTACGAGCCCCAAAAACGAAGTTGTTTCAAACGTTTTCTACCAACTGGAGAGGTCAGCGCTGCACCATTGTTTTCATGCGAAAAAGAAAATAAAGCATGCCAGCGTGACCTGCTGTCTCACTGATAACAAAATTTAAAGGTAGGTGACCCGACCATGGTTCAATTTTTCATATGTTGTTTTCTTCCTAACATGCACGCATATCACCAATTTGATTGGATTATTGATGCAGCGCAACAAGAGGTTTCAAGGCATCCATATTTTACATCGCGTGTAATGATACTATGTAGATTATACGAGCCTATACGCACTCAATAGATTTCCTACCATTGGCTACAGAAATGTCATTAATTAAGGTGAAGACAAACAGGTTAATTTGATTTGCTTAAATTTCAAAATAAAATATTTTGTATTTGCTACAATACGAAATTATTCTTGATCCATAAGATTGGGATATTTTTTCGGTGTTGTTTTGGCTAATTTCCCGTTTACGTTAGAGTGGGTATTACCAGCCTTTCAATAAGACCAGTTAAAGAGGCACTGGCGCATTTGAAAAATAGTGCGCCCTCAAGATTTTTCCAAAATAGATATTTTGGCATGGTTGTAAAGCTTTTATATGCATTAGCTCTCACCCGGAATGATTAAATGAGTAAACGGAACGATTTTATAATAAAATGACTCCGGCGACATTTATTCAGCACACGACAGAAATGGCGTTTGACACAAGGAAACACACGCCGGAGTTGATTCCCACGGCAGGCACACTGTTTGACCAGCCTGTGACCTTTGTGGTTTTAATATCAATGAGTACGAGTCTATGATATCCATGTAGACACATTTGTTGATTTATATTACGGCAAACTTAAAGTTAGCCTACAAATTACCTGGATGTCTTTAGCCTATTTTTGTGTGTAAAGTGTAAAATATATCTCTATTCTTCCAATGGCTAGACTATCATTTGCGAGCAAATCGAAGAAATTTCATATTTTGTGCCAGCGTCGCTTTAAGATCACCATCATCAATATTTAAAATATGAATTTTAAATACCACATTTTGTTTTCAGTGAATCATGGTTTACGTGGTATAAATAATCGCTGTGGTGGTAGCCCTACGACTAGATTTCAACAACTTCAAAACCAGACCTCTTTTATATACGATCATTTAAGCAATATTCCGTCTCACTTCAGTTTCGATGACATCAATTCCTACAAGAACTAGAATAGACCTATATAGTTCGCAAGGTTCCCATCTTGCTCTTTTGACACAGATAATGTTTGGAATCCATCATGGTCATGTTGAAGCAGATAATCCAGCTGAGACTCCAGGGAGAAAATGTCCGAACTTATTTGACCTATACCTCAAAGACTAAAAGTGCAGACGATGTTTCGAGAGAGATAAAATACACACAGTTTCGGAACACGATATTCAGTCTGAAATGTTTTAGCCCTGGGGATTGTACTCCAGCATTTTTGGAAGGTATGTGTCGCCCAGATTTTCAAACATTGGGTTATACAAAACTGATTTGAGGTTACAAAATGTGTGTCTCTGGAACTGAATTGGGGGTTAGATTTTGACAGCTCCCAAAGGCTATATTTTGACATTTAGCCAATAGATATGTTAGATAGAGCTGTAATGTTCATAAATGTTGTTCAAATTCTTTTTAAATCGTCATGCGAGTGCAACAAAGTCGTATCTGCATATTTGTCATTTTGCAGGAAACGCTGTTCTGTGTCCAAATTTCTTTTGTTTTCTATTGTTTATTAACGTTTTCTTTCTTTCATTAAAATGTTTCTAGTTTGATTTGAGACTGGTACCATAGCTTAAAGTTTGTGTTTTCACCTATATTTACAAAATCAAGCAAGAACTCAATTTTGCCCAAAATGTCAGTTACGACTTTGTTGCACTCACATGACGAAATGTTATGGCGGGTCGTTTTAGGTTGGTTAAAATACATGCTTCAAAATATGATTCACATTTCTGATTTTTTTATTTGGCATCTCCATAGGCCCTATAGAGCCTATAGAACTTCAGATCCCGTGTACAGGGGGGTTACTATGGACCGATTTTATTTATTTTTTGCCTTTCCTGACACGCCGTTGATTAAAAAAAATGAAAAATTAAATTCTCCAATTTATCACTACAGCCTCCTTACTTACAGAGTCTCCGTAAATTACATACCAAGAAACACGTTATCTACTAGTTCTACATATCGAAATTGTGTTTAAAGGGAGAAAATGGCATGAAAAAATATTCAGACATAATGAAATGGACCCTTACTGAAATCACTTCCACAAATTTGAGAACAGTTTGGATGTTTACAATCTGTAAAAACAATGAAAACAGCAAAAGTTACAAGACACTCCTGCCACGGAAAATCAAGGTGTTGACATCCCTGCCAGAATTTACAGTAGAATAGGGGGAAATTCTATGTGTACTATGGAAATTGAGTTTTGCTGACAGGTATAAGTCATTCTGACGTAACTAATTCTAGGCATGTTGGTACTCATTATTTTGGTAGCAATGGAAAGAAGATGATCATAGTTATCCATTGGTACGAAAATCAAGTGTCTGTGGTATTCCTGTGTTGTATAGACATGTTGGTACTTCTCTCCGGGATTTTCTCTATTGTTAAATCCAATGCACGAAAGTGTCATTTTTAATTCGTCATCAAGTTTAATAAATGACGTCATTTCAGGGAGAAGGTTAACTGTTGTGTGATTTTTTTTTGAGCTGATGACTGCATGCTTTTCCAGTTTGATAAAATGCTGGCAGTAATGTCAGCATCCTTGGCTGACACAGACAGCCAAGGATGCTGACATTATACTGCCAGTATTTTATCAATTCTAGATACACTGTAAATTCTGGTAAGGATGTCAACACCTTGATTGTTGTTTTTGTTTTTACAGAATGTAAACATCCAAATTGTTTTCAAATTTGTGAAGTGATTTAATTTTCAGTAAGGGTCCATTTCATTATGTCTGAATGTTTTTCCATGCCATTGTGCCCCTTTAAGTAAGTTGAAGCGATAGTAGAGAGTGGTCCATGCTAGAAAAACAACTGTCCGGTCAAGTGAACGTAAACAACTAAACATACCTGTGTTACTTGTGCAACATGAGGAATGACATGAATGGAATGAGAGGGGGAAACATCCGTTTTGGAATGTTTTCATTGAAAGTACCAGCCTTGCACCTGTTAGTTACTCTTTGTTGAGAAAGAAGAGGGTGAAGAGAATTTTTAATAACACGAACATTTTTCTGCACTTTTAAATATACTCACACAGTTTTCTTGCCCTATTTTCGTGGATTACTCGTGCACATATTTTAAAATTTGGATACAAGGTGATAATTATTCAATATCATTACTTTAGAAATTATATTTTTAAAGACAAATATTCAACGTACCTATCTGCAATGCTTCCAAAACCGAAAGTACCAATGAGAACTCCGCTGAAGTAGATTGACGCCGAGTAATTGGGAAGATCGCGATTATCGCAAACTAAATCAAACTGAAAATCAGAACATAAAACAATAATCTTTAATAATTAAGGTTTCTAAGTTTTTTATGCAAATCGCAAAATTACGTTCGGGTAGGTTGTATGCCATACTGAAATTCCGATTTGTTAAATTTTATAGTGCCGAGGATTTAATTTATATCATGTCTAATTTGTTATGGTCGATTTTCATTAAAACAGCGCATTTTAGGGGTAACACACCAAAAACATTGTTTCAAAATTGTAATGATGTTTTATGTTAAAAACATTTAAGTATTAGTATACCTATTACGGGACAAATAATCTTGCCAACAACACTTCTTACGTTTCTGCACAATATGCACAGGCATGTTGCACAGGAAAAGAATATTGTCAGGAGGAATTGTGGGCACAGGGTGGAAATGGAGTACAGACTTTTTCTATTGATTGATTTTTGTCAATGATGACCTAAGCTAATAATTTCTGAGGGTGTGCAAACTTTCGTGCAGTGCCATTTTCTAGAATCCAATCGGGCCGCTATCACTGTCAAATTCATTCAGATGGCCATAATTTTATGCACTAGATTCCAGGTTTAAATCACGACGAAATCTTTTTGACCGGACTTATTGAGCGTGATTTATCACAAATTACCATCAAATCCAATAATGGCCACCCTTAAACCCATATGCCCTGAAATCCATGGTCAAGTGACGAACTCATCAAGTATTTGTCATAGAGAGGCACAATTCTGCGCTCTATACCCAGTTGGAATCATATCTGACATCTCAAGTGGTTAACAAGCTTACCACTGAAGATGGAAACACCTATGGCTCCTTTTAAGATCTTGCAAACCTACGAATTGTCATATAGTCATAAAATACTGGCCGTCATTTTGATTTAACTATGTTGTCAGAACAATATACCAGATACAAGTTAATTATGCTCCAAGACATATCTCCTACTTTAATTTAAACTTTATAATCATTTTGGTGTTTTAACTAAATACAATACAGATCTATCGTAATTTATAAGTTATAAAGAAGTAAAAGGCAGCCACATTGGCCCCCATCTTAACATTTTTGCATTTCAAGAACATAAGAAATTCCAGCATAAGAATTGTCAAAGTGTCAAATACTTATCCCATACCTTAATTACATCTTTATAATAATAATGAGTTGATGTACTACATATAATACACAATAATGTAGGTTTTACTATTTTTAGAGGCGGCTGTATTGGCTGCCATCTTGACTTTTGAAAATGTCCATTACAAGAAATGCCAAATACGGGTTTCTAGTGATCAACTACATGTATCTCATAAGTGTAAAGCAAAGCATGTATATAGACACTGTCAATTAAAGCCTCTAAACTGCAAATGTGCAGAACACTTTGACGTGTCTGGATGACGTTGGAAATGCATTCTAGAGGTGTTAAGTAACACTTGCAGAGTGTGATCCATTGTAACGATTTTGAACACCGGCAAGAACATATTTACAGGTGTTTCAGCATGTCATTCAAGTAGCCGTACAAGGTAATGGAGGGATTAAGATGCATTTTATGATTCCGAAGCATATTTGACTTTTGATTCCAGCCTATTGGATTTTTGTGGCAATGTATTGATAAATAACATTCCCAACACTTTTCTCATGCCTTCAAACACCGAGTACCGAAAATATTTGTCCTATCTGACAATACTTAAGGTATTTATCTAGTGATTTTGGACATGGTGGCATGCCAATTGGATTTTTCTAAAATGGCACTGTAACAAAATTTGCACCCCTCCAAAAATTATTGCGCTTAGGTCTACATGGACCTAAAAACTATCAATAAAAAAAGTCCTGTACTCCATTTCCATCCTTAAGGCTGTGTGCGTAAACTTCTACCTGACTAATAGGGTTTCTTAGCTTATCAAATTTTAAAAGCAACAACAACTGCCAATTGATACATTATCAGAGAGGTTGCTGGAAACAATTTCTATATGCACGACGTTGAAAGTTTGATTGCTAAATAAATAAGAAATATGCCTCTATTTGTTTAGTTTATACTTACCTTGCGTATGTATTTGCCTGAAAATTGTTCACATAAATAGATTATAACCTTTTCTTTACTATTTTTTATAAAGAGATGCATTTACTTCACACAAATTCACATAGAAAGATAAATGGAAAGCAGGCAAAACTAGATATGGGCTACATGCAACTCAACGGGCTCCTGTATTACCGTTTGTTCCAATAAACGTTAAAAAAAATTTATTGACCATAACATTAAAGCCACTATCACGATTTTCTTCATAATGTAAACAAATGCGCCCCTATATTTCATCAAAGAAGTCAATTTTGCACTGTTGTATTGGAAATTGTTGTAGTAAGAACCCCTGTTAAGTAGCTAAGCGAACTGCCGTAGTTGTCAAGAAATACGATTTTTTTTTTTTTACTAATAATAGTCGGGATCCGACTTTTTCTAGGTCTCGAAAAACGGATCGAAATGCATCTTTCAAGACCGCTTTAAATGCTACAATCATTGTCTGTTTTTCACAAGAAAAGTAATTAAGTGTTGCCTAACACTAGCAATTTTAGACAAAATGCCCTTTGGAAAATACTGATAGTGGCTTTAAATATCTGGAATGAAATCGACCTTATACTTTTACTCTGTCATTTCATTGGAGAAGTGGAATCTTGGAAGTGTTTTGTGCAGATCAATGAAGATGGGAAAAACACACATTTGCCCTGCTTTAAGGGGAAAGTCAAGCTCCAAAGTCTGCCTGTCATTCGATTGTTAAAGATGTTTGTCATCATACTAAGTTCACAAAGGTTATCAGACGAATTTCAAAAAGCAACTACTGCATGTCCGGTCCCGTATTCGGATTTATCTGAAGCATTAGTGTTAAAACAACATTCTCCTGACTGAGAATGTTCAGATTCTGTTCCAGGGGCTTTCTTTATTTTATTCATTGAGGAAAATGACAAAAATATGAAAGGCACTATCAGTGATCCACCCAAAATAATCAAAACATTCGAAATTTGTAGTAGTAGTCTACAAGTGAAGGATAGGTCTATAAAATTCGCATTACGTTACTTTTTCCAAGTAAAAAACCGGGGTAAAAAATGACAAAAAGGAAGAAACCAGCAGTGTCAGCTAGTGTTCAAATAATATGAATTTCCACTCAATTACGTGTCGTCATAGGCGTAAATCCCGGGGGTGGGGGGATATATCCCCAATATTTTGATGAGGGGGAATGGTCAATACGATCATCCCCCCAATGCTGCTGCCCGATCATGTGTTTTTTACCAAAAATAACCTCATATTTTACCATAATTGTTTAAAAATTGTAAATTTGCGCGCATTTTGTTCTAATTACAATTAAATTTAACAATTTTAGCTTCTAAATGGCAATTTATTTGCGCGCTTTGCGCGCACATGTGCTAGTAATTCAGCAAACCCTGTTTCAGTCATACATTTTCATCAACCTCATCCCCCCCCCCAATGTCAACAAGAAATTTACGCCACTGCGTGTGGTATGAAGTGTCCGTACAGACAGTAATGACTTAAATATCCGATTTTGTCTTAGGTTGCTTTCAGTCTTATCACTTGCAGTGCGTGTTAGGATAGCTATACTTGTTACAGACATGCGCAAAATTTTGTTATGATTTTTTTTTCTCGATTTTCTGATTTGGCAAAAATATTAGCATGGACACCGTTGTGATTGATGGTAACCTTTGAGGTTATACAATTAAAGGCGGACTCAGAGATTTCCCGATGAGGGCGCACTCAATTTTCAAACAAATCGTGTTTTTGTATATACATAATGCTTGTCTACACACTAAACACTATGTGAGATAACTAAGCTCAAATCGAGGTCCTTCATATAGAAAATCACAACTTTGTTATAAACTTCCGGATCCGGAATTTTTTGTTATACACGGTATCCTATGGCACTGTTATACTAATGGTTACTGCATGAAAACGGAAAATCGAATTCATCTCTAACTTTGGATTTAAGCATTTTAGGTGACTAACTTTAGTTCTAGATAACTATTTTTAATTACTACATAAAAAAAAAATATTTCGAAATCTCTGAGTATGGGTCCATGTTGCTCATGTAATAGTGCACGTTAATACTTTTGGTAATAAAATTAACAGTGCATTTCCAATGAAGGCCAAAATCACGGGAAGTCTTTGGCATCATAATGGAAAGGCTTCTGTTTACTACTAATACAACATTATTTTGTGTATAAAAATCCTTTTTTTATTCTTTCAAGGTAGTCAACCATTTGAGAATTGAAGGATTTGATGTCTTTTTGTTGTTAAAAATGAGAATGTGTCTCTTTAAAATAGGCGATTAAAGATGCACTCGAAACAAACTTATCAAAATCCTTTAACCCCCTGGACACTATATACTTATGATACAATCTGTCTGATTGGCTCATCACAGCGCACAACATGAGATAGCCATCTGAGTAACCAATCAAAATAGTGCTTCTATGTATCGGGGTAAACCATACCAACATTCTTACAGTACCTCTGATTTGCTCATTATACGATATTACCTTCCAATTATAGTAGGATTGTTTATTCCTGTCAGTTCATTAAAAGTTTTTGTGGCGTGTCGACGATTCCATTCGTTCTGAGAGGGTGTATGCGTTACCCACGAATTCAATAGAAATTCTAATGTACCATTTCGGATCAGATTAAGGCCATAATTATAAAATGTCCCTTTTCTCACGAAGAAAATAATGCAAGGTAAATGCACTGAATATATTCCAAACAAACTTGAATAAACTGAAGCATTCAACATAAGAAAAGAAAATGATACGAATAAGTAATTATTACTCGCCAAAATTTATTTGTCATTATTGCTGGAAGAGGAAGAATCTCCACTATCAGAATCCTCCACCATTTTTACAACAACATCAGGAATTTCAATATTACATATGTTGTGGTTTTTCCAGCATGATTTCTATTTATCAACAACTGCTTGCATGCATTTTCCTTCAGTATTTTTGTCACTAAGGAATATTAGAAAATATGATACGTTTAAGCTGATTTACATTTATTCGTCTTGTTACAGAAATAATGTTTGACGTCTTTGTCCAATCATATATTAAGTACTGAAAGTTTTGGTCACTCATAACAAACTACAATATTTACGTGGCCTAATCCTCCTCAGATTAAGTGGTTCACCCGGCCTCGATTTTCATGACACTTATCCCTTCTTTGATTGTCTCCAAACAAAGGAATCGATAGCGTGTCTCAGACTGTAAGACAATCTATTCAATTGAATCTGGTATGAAGCCTTTACATAATTATTCGATACTAAAAAGGGTTCATGTAAAATAGGTTAGAGCATCTTATTCTGCTGAACAAAGTTGAGCATTTCATCCGTTAATACGCCTTTTTAGTTTTGATCTCAACTCATCCCCTCCAGATGTGTTCGTACCATCGACAATATGCGTTTACTGACAAAAAAAAAAAAAAAAAAAAATTTTTAGGGGCGCCGACGGGCGCACCTATTAGCTTGGCTTTGGAAACCGTTACGGCGGTCCGGTAAGTACGTAAGGGATGCGGCCCGTAGCGATTGTGTGCCTTACTTTTCCGTGTTTGCGAGAAGTACCCAACAATAAAAACGTTCAATTTTCTCGCTAGGTTCTATAGGTTCATACCCAATTACGATACATATTCAAAACAAAACATAGTAACGGACCCTTTGATGCAAAAATCTCCATAGAACCCTTTCGTTTTCCGGAGATAACGTTACTCGCTCGCGCAGTACTAATATAATATCTTTCGCAGTCTGTGACACAGACTACACACTTTCCGGACCGCCGTAGGAAACTGTAGCCAAATTGGGGATTTCTACGTTACATCATGGTATATGTTGCATAGCGGATGTTCCAAATATGGTGGAAAATATATGGGCAGTTGCTCGAGATTACCCGATGACCTAAAAATTAATTTCTTTCGGCAGAGATTTAATCAAGAAGAAGTTCTCCATTTTTCCTTGCGAAATTTGAAGAATATTTTTAAAAACACTGTATAATGGTGTCCTCCACGTAACACGCCATATTGGGTCATGTCAATCGTGACCTCGAGTTGTCTTCCAACACCTTGTGACCAATTGAGCAGATTACACGGTTTTATAGCAAGTTCCCATGTATCGCAGCGGTCTAAGGCGCTGACACACTTGCATTATTTTCCCCCCGTTTGTCCTGGGTTCGAAATCGGTCAAGAGAAGTTTGATTTTTCATTGTTGTCATTTAGTTTTGTTCTTGTTTGAGCTGTTTTTTTTTCAGGAAAGATGTGCCGTTGTTTTGTTTTTTTTCTCCCTTTTCCCCCTTTTTTCTTTTTTTAACAACCTACACAGCTTAAATTGAATCACGAAGTTGGGAATAAGTAGGCCAAAATGAAAAATAATAATGAAACAAAATTACAACGGAAACAAAAGAAATAAATTTAAACACATATAAAATACAAAATAAAAAATTCAAAAGAACAATGAGTGAAAAAAAGAAAACCCTAAATTACAAATAAAAAAGAAAAGACAAATAACAGATAAGATTTTAAAAGAAAAACAATATTAACTTAAAATTAATTAAAAATACATAAAATAATATAAGCAAATTAAATTAATAACAAAAGTTAATGAACAAAAATAAATGTAAAAAATAATAACAAATGCAACTAAATGAAAATACACCAATAAACAAAGTACTAAAATAAAAATGAATAAAAATAAAAATCTTTCAAATAATAAAAAAAAATTAAAGATAAGTTGATAAACTAATAATAATAATAAAACAAAATTACAATGGAAATAAAAGAAAATAAATTTAAATATAAATAAAATACAAAATAAAAATTCAAAAGAATTAACAATTGAACAATGAGTGAAAAATAGAAAACGCTAAAAGACAAATAAAAAAGAAAAGACGGAAACAAATAAGAATTTAAAAGAAAAACAATATTAAATTAAAATTAATTAAAAATACATAAAATAAATATAAGCAGATTAAATAAAAACAAAAATTATTAAGGTCAATGGAATTGGATTGTTAGTTTCCGGTTGACTGTTCGAAAAAAGGAGGAGGTCACTATTTCATTATTCATTATTTTCAAGATTTCATATAAATGTT
>JAMKCH010063019.1:0-15431 GCA_023653785.1 Ophioderma brevispina
TAAGACTAGACGTGAATCACTAATAACGACTGGCAGATGACAGTTACATATTTTGAAATGTACTCTTTCGAGTTGAGTGACCTTTTCTTGCTGTATTCCGTGTGGAGTTCCAAACGTGTATGGGTCGAGGTTCTTGCACTTTGTTTTGTTTTTTTTATATGAACAGCTTTTGGTTCAGATTTCAACGATATACTCTTACTATCTTTTCGAGTGATCGGCCAGTATATTGTGGAAAGGTTGAACATTGCACGCTCCACGTATCAATATTGCGAGTTTTTCATGCGCTGTATATCCGAGTTTACCCGACTATAAATTCGATTTTACAGCTCTGCCTATCCAGTTTGAACGCTATGTGCCTAGTTTTTCATAAATCATGTCCCAAATAAATCATGTCCTGAATAAATCATGCCGAGTTTTAAAAAACTGGACATGATTTTTTTCAACAGGAGCAAACTCGACATTATTGTTTTCTCGACATGAGCAAACCCGACATGATTTTTTCTCAACAAGATCAAAACTCGACCTGATTTTTTTCTCAACATGAGCAAACTCGACATGATTTTTTTTACATGATCAAAACTCACATGATTTTTTTTACACAGACACAAACAATCATTCGAGTTTTATATGTTGGGAAAAAAAATCATGTCGAGATTTTGAAACTGACATGTTTATGTCAAACTCACCATATATAGAGAGCAAAACTCGATGTTATAGGCAACCTGGACATCTAACGCGCTGTAAACTCGCCATATAACGCTGCACACTCGACATATGGCGAGTAAAACTCGATACACAGCGCGTGAAACTCGACGTGCGCGGGCAAACTCTGCCATTAATTTGATACGGGAGCGGCCATAGTTATCTCGTTTTATTAGAGAGCATGTATTAAGTTATCTTCTGTGTCTAAAGCAATCCATGAAAGTGCAGATGTTCGAGATGTCGTGACCTCTTAAAGTAGGTCATTACCAATAAAATATTTTAAATAAAGATTTTAAACTCATTGCATAGGTATATTTATTCATAAGAGATCCCAATTTCCCTCGCATATCAGATGACATATTTGCTCTTGGTGCAAGCAAACCTAGGATGTTCCCGTTCAGAGGAAACAATTTGCCGTGAAAATGTTAAATTAGTTGTGACAACTTACTGCGTGCGTCGCACGAGCTTTTCCAAAACAATCGGAAATTTCTTCCAGAGTACTGTCTCGCATTTTAATTGATCGTAATGATCATTGCTCTTGGGATGATTTTGTAACAATTATGACCTAGGTGTATTTAATTCCACAAAATGTTGTTTTAGCTTTGCAATAACGACCATACAATGACTGATTCAATAACAGTTATACTGTATGTTGTATTATTTCTCTGTCATATGATATTATTCCTGTGGCGATTAAAATCTCGCTTCAATATTCCAGGAGATGTCAAATATTTGCAATAGTTATACTCTGGTTTATTGCAACACAAACAGTGTCTATGAACTCTAACACTGCCGTGAGGAAGAGTTCGTGATATGGCTCATTGATTTGTTTCCGCACATTCAAATATATGTAGTTTTCTAATATATCAACCTAGATGATTTGGCCTTTCATTGACAACATTGTCGGCGTCCAATCAGTTCATGAAATGGCTCATTGATTTATTTTCGCGCATTAAATTATGCATTTTTTTTCTAATATATCAACCCGGATGATTTGGCCTTTCAATCAATCTCAAAGCGGCAGCAATCTAAGGAATATAATGTTGATTTGCACGTCGGAGGATGCATGTTGGTTGAGGTAGTGATCAATTGTTGACGTTTACACTAGTTTCTACCATGGACATGTTTCTACAAAGGTAACACAGAGAGCTAGAGGGAGACGGTTATATGGAATCTGGTGTCGTTCCTTGTACCTTAGGTGGTGAATGGCTGGGCAATCAGTCAAAGCTGTCCAAGAGCCAGAGGTATAGATGTATTTCCTGACGTTTGGCTCCGTTGGAACATTTTCTCCATTACGGCGTCTGAGATTTTACCTAGGCACCTTTGATGGTGCTAGGAAACTAGGCACCTTTGATGTTTTACAACAATATTGGACGGAATATAACGTCTTGTCAATCAAAATGAACGTTGACTTTTCTTTATTGCGATTGGTTTATCGCATTAGGACAAGGGTAACGACCACTAAAATGAAGGTGTAGAATGTTCTTTGACCGGTCTCCAATCATGGGAAACTGTCTGTGTAATTGATTTTGGTGTTCTTTGCTGCATATTGTCAATATGCATGAACGCTAAACTTATGAAAGAGGAAAACATGAGAGAGATCAGAAAGGAGAACGGAAAACAGCAAGACAAAGCGATAGAAAGAAAGGAGCGATAGGAAAATTCTACCATCTTGATATAATGGCCTTCAACTTAACACCCCATCCGTAAAATTTCGTGCCGATATTTTAATCCATTTTGATGTGAGAGCTAAAAGCGCGATTTTACGTTCACAACTTCCATACCATAAATCTTTAGCTCTATGATTTCAAAATGGTTATATGAGACAAATTGTAGCTTTCTTAAGATATCAAAATTTTGACCACTTCCGGTAAAATTTGGGGTTCTGGGGGCGAGGCTATTAGCGATCGGCCATGTGGTCCTTTAAGAAGCCCAGGTGATACACGGTCATTTGTTTTCTAACCAGGTGGAAAGTCAGTATTTCCCATATACAACATTAACATTCAAATAACGAGTGTCTCATATTCACACTTGTTACCATGTAGCACACACAGAGCTGCAGTCAAAGAGTTTTATCATAGGGTGTTATTTTTTTCCTTTGCGATATCATTAGTGCTCGTATATAAGTACTTACAGAACTTTTGTCTATTGCCCCAGGTTTTAGATTTAAAATTAAACATTTTTCTATAATTACGCTAAATATTTTCCTTCAATTTAATATTTAAATTTTTTTATTCAAGTTTAATGACAATACTCAGTGAGTATTTTAATTGATCACAATGAGTAATATTGGGATTATTTTGCCAAAAAAATAATGACCATAAAATATTATTTTAGCTTTGCATTAACGACGAACGAACGAACGAACGACCATGCAATAGTTGATTCCATACCTGCCATACTGTATGGATGATATTGTATTTCTCAGACATATGATAATTCCTGGGCAATGAAACTCGCTTCTTTAATATTCCAGGAGATGGAAATATTGCAATAGTTATACTTTGGTTTATTGGAACTAAAACTAGGTCTCCCAACCTTGGCATAGCTGGGTTTATTGGAGCACTAACTCTACCACTGCCGTGGCACATCGGTTTGTATCCGCACGATGAAGTGTACGTATTTTTCTAATATATCAACCCAGATAATTTGGCCTCTCAGTGACAATATTGTCGGCGTCCCATCATTTCTTTTTATTTTTCTCGTACACAATCGATCTGAACGTGGCGGTAATCTAAGGAATATAATTCAAAATTGCCCGTCGGATGATACTTGTTGGTTGAGGTAGCCTTCAGTTTTTGACGTTGGCACTATTTCGTTTTTTTAACAAGGTAATGCAGAGAAGTAGACGGTTATATAGAATCTGACGGATTATCCTGGTGTCATTTCTGGTGCCTTGGGTGGTGAATGAGTGAGGTCAAAGTAAGGTATTTTGTTGACGTTTGGCTGCAATGAAACAGTTTCTGATCCGGACAAAGACTCGAAACCGTTTGTCAAGAGCAAAAGCGTCATTTTGTACTTTTTGTACTCATGCACTTCTGCAATGCAAGCCTCAATTTTAGAAACAGTATGAGAAACATCACTTGGTGTGACTGGGGAGATGGAAACATATATCTGCGTGTCATCCGCATACATTTGAAGCTCCATGCCATGCTTACGAATGATGTTACCGAACGGAAGCACATAAATCAGAAACAGTAGTGGACCAAGACATGATCCCTGCGGGACGCCAAAACAGAGGACTTGATAAGCGGAGAAACTGCCATTAATATGAACTCTCTGCGTCCTACCGGCCAAGTAGGATTTGAACCACTGGAGCGGCAAACCATGAATACCAAGTAATTGTTCCATGCCAGCAAAAAGGACATTATGGTCGATAACATGAAGAAGCACTAAGATCCAAGAAGGACGAGGTAATGGTATGCCCTTCTTCTCCATGGTCCACATAATTCATTGGGCCCTTCAGCAGGTTGTCTCGGTGCTGTGGAATCGCTTGTAAGCTGCTTGACATGACTCCTAAAGCTTATCGACCTAGTATCATTTAAGCTGTTTTGCAATGGCTTACTGGCCGATAGTTTTTCAACACATTATGTGGTTTCTCTGTTCGAACAGCCTTGTGTTCCTAGCTTTGTGCTCAAACACAGAGTTCTCACGGATTTACATTATCAATACGATTTCCCTCTTTTCATTTTAATTAAACATTGATGGAAAGGTGTATCTCAAAAATGAGCAATTTTGGGAAGGTTTCACGGAACTAATGGCACACAAACTTGGGTCGGACAATGAGCTTTTTGATACAAAATCATAATTTATTTACAATTTCTTTGGTATAATTCGTAACGAATGTTGGTACACTATGAGAAGTACATATCCGTGATTTTTTCTTTCCAGGTTCAGAATTAGCAAATTGGCGGTTTTGGAATAGTGTATTTTCCATCTGACGGAAGTTAAAATACAAATTATTTTAAAATTTTGAAAACGTCAAGCGAAAAAACTGTAAGATTTGATTTTCTCCAAAACATTTCTCATGTGTTATTCTGGAAATAACACGAGAAATCCACAAAGGATACAGCGATATGTTTTGAGCCTTTAAACTTCAGTTAAGAAGTTATATTAAAAGCCATTTTCGAGAGAGTAAAATAGTGTTGGTAAGAAAATTCAAAGGATGTCATTGAACCGTTTTAAACATGTGCCGACGGGATAATATATTTCCCATAATTTTAGAAAGGAACAAACTGTTTGCTTGAGGGAGGAATCTTAGGGATAATTAACTCTTTATAAAGATAGAAATTAAGACCGAGAGTATTGGTGTAAAATCATTACGGAGGTGCCCGTTTTCAAAGGCGGTGAAGGGGTTCTTTCAAAGTATTTTTCCAAGACTGTGGAAATGATGGATAAAATGGAGCGCCCATATATATATTGTGTATAGTAAGAAATTATCATCAGAATATCATAAGCATAACATGACAAACTTTATGCACCATTTCCATTAGTCCAGCGGTAGACCCAAGGACTTTGCAAATGACCTTGTACAAGGTCTGCCAAATACATTGCTAGCTTCTAAGCAGGGCGTAACAGGGTCACTTTGTCGGTTTTGTTTAATTAATGGAAGGTGAAAGTAAGAAGAATGGCGTAATTAATGTAATTTTTAGGTCTATGAACATCTTGTGAAACAGGTTGATCTTAGCTCCAATTTGTCCATTTGTAACGTGTTCTATCTTGCTAGAGGAAAGTTCCGTGCATATCATCACGGTCAACTATGCCGTTAATCACAAAAGCAATTGTTGGTACCAATCTTACACGGGGATAGTATGATGAATGCAGGGATGTTTATCGATTCTGGGCTATTCAATCAACTGTTATTCATGCTTGCGAGCACAGTGTGTAACCAAAGAGTTCTATATAGATAGAAGCAAAACTTCACGTCATCTTTAGAAATTCATTTCACCTTCTCGCATGTTTGCCGACCACAAGAAACCTAGAGTACCAACAATAGAAAGAAATGGCTCTTGCCTCCGCGTCTTCCACATACGGTGTGTGCCGCGTTTGCATATACACTAATCGGTAAGTGATACAATTAATGTAGGTTTTAGAGGTGGCCAGGTTTAATAATAGTGGTACCTGGATCATTGTGCTCAGATACTCTTTTTTCTCATAATGCAATGCGCGCTAGGTGAAAGATGTATGCATTGAGGCGTTAATTTATCAAACGACTGATGTGTCATTTCATTCGTTTTTTGGCCAGGGTAGGACAAAATTTACCACCCAATAGCCCCAACATCCAACACTGATATTTTTGGCGGATGTTTGTATCGAATTGAACATTATGTGTTAGACAAGCACCCAACTGATAATATTCGTGCAATATTCAAATGTCAGCGCCCAGCACGGACTACGACTGGTTTTGAATGCGTTCTCACCATCACCCTCATCACCACCGCCCTTGGTATTTAACTATTTCTTAACCTTTCATCAATCATATTTGTCTGAAAACCTCTTAACATTTATTTCCCGAAATACCAAGCTTGAGTGTGACCAATATCTGGGTACCTTTGCTCTGCAGTACAACCACGCACACTCGGAGTGTGGCACACACATTAGTTGCTGACACACTAATGATTGTTCGCAATCAAATGTATTTTAGTTGCGCAATGTGCTGTACAGAGCTTTGTGGTTAGAAGTTTTAAATGAAATGTACAATTCAAAAGTCCATCGACAGCAGGAACAATGTTTCACATTTTGACTTGTTGGGGACAGAGATTCACACTCTTGAACCTTGTGGGGGTTCAATAAAAAACTTGAGAAACGGGATTTTCGATATCCATTTGTAGACACGTTGTTTGTTTTACAAGGTTTTATCATGGAAGCACATTTATTTTTTTTTAAATAATTAACATACGACATTATAATAATAGTTGGTCACATGTTTTAGGAATGTCGCTTCTTTTTCTAATGCAATGTGCAATTACATCGTCAAAGCATTATAGGTTTAATATTGTATTTTACATGTTTTACATTTCTAGGTAATTACCGATAAATCAAGAAGGTAACTTTACTTTTTACATGCCAGTCAGAAATGACAATGTAATCAAAAGCTTTAGGAGTTTTAATTCCTCGATTAATGCCCTTACGTGATTTTCCATATACAAATCAAATTGCGCATGTGTTCAATACCCCTCTCAGCGTGATCACGACACATAATCCAGGGATAACCGGCTGAATCCGCTGGGTTGGTATCGGGCAATTAGCTTTCGATTTCAATCATAATGATTGCGTTGTTATGAAATTTTAAAATGAAAATCTGACCACTTTCAACATCCAGACATCTTTACGCCAGAAGTGATAAACGCTTTGTTGCAATCATGATTTTGAGTCCTAAATGCTATTTCAATCAACCAAAGAGGTAAAAAATGCCCTTAAGCGAAGACTTCCATAATGCAATCCATTACTGCATTTCGTGTGACAAAGTACAATTCCAATTCTATGAAACCGAAAGAAATTATAACGCTAAACGTGCATCTGTACGGGAATAAGAACGTCTTTTCTTCCGATGGAACTTTTATTGAATGCTTTAGTCCTCGAAGGGTTTCCTTTTGCGTCAGCAATGTGTCCCATTGCGTCCATTCCGTCATACTAATAGGCGGATCTTTTGGTATCCTCGGAATTGTAAAAAGCTGTGTGTGTTCTGTTGGTCGCGTGGTGTTGGTTAAACGGCACACGTCATACAATAATATGAAGTTATAACTTCCATGTGTTCGGAAAATTAGGCCAATTATATCACTTTCGTCGCGTAATTATTAACACTCAAATCACTTTTGACTTGATTGTACGACCCCAAAATAGAATTAAAAAAGGCGCACGGAGAACGAGATCAAAACTTTCTGATCCAACTCAGTATGACAATGAAGTTACGATGATTGATAATAATCATGAGGTAATGACGATGACATGTTGCTGATGACGGTGATGTGAGAGATGATATGATATGATGGTGCTGAGGATGATGATGATGATTATGTTACATGTTAGAATGAATTGTTTCGAGTTATATGACCTTTTCTGTATTACAGTGGGTAGTTCGAAACATGAATGGTTCGATTGTTCTTGATTTTCGGGTTTTTCTTTTAAAAATGGCGGCTTTTGGTTTAAGTTTCAAGATATACTTTTTCATCGATTGCGAGCGAGAGCAAATATGTTGGATAAAAGGTTACTCATGTTATCAGAGAGACTGTAATTAAGCTATATTCTGTGTCAAAGCAATCCTGATTGTGTTTCTTGATAAACAGGCGTAGAACGCCCCCCCCTAGACAGCGTATATTTCAAGTGTAGATGTTCGAGATGTCGTGACCTCTTAAAGCTAATACCCATTTGTTCAAGAAGTTCTTCTGATGTGCTAATCTTTTCAGTTTGATCAGCTCATAAAAAAATGGGAACGCGCATTACAGACAATTCCTCTTCTCGATTGTTGACCATATCATTAAACCTCTAATCAGATTTTGCAATCCGGCACTATTTCGTGGTCTGAATGACCACTTCTTGATTATTGTTCACGACGAAAAAACTGTCAAGGCGGCAAATCACTCAAACAACAAGGTTAATAAAAATAAGTCGCTGCAATCAATACCATGCCACTTTTGTCTCTTGAACGTTTCAAAATTCGAACTGGTATGAAAAACATTCTCTAAGTAATGTGAAATGAAGCAGGAACAAAGTTCAAAGAATGTTTCCCCCAAACACGATTTTGGATACTGTTGCACCGGTGAAGGAAATTCGTCTGAAGCAGCGGACTGAACCCTGGATGAACTCTGTATCTTAAATGTTCTTCGCGAAACGAGACAAACTTATTATCAATTTAACAAGGACAGTAGTACACAAAGAAATAACAATGAGTATAAAAAAACTTGTACTAAGATTCACGTGACAAAAAAAAGCAAAATCGGATGATTTCCACCTGAACTGGAATTACATAAAACAACTCGAAGCAACCGTGGAAGCAACTCAAAAGTTTGGGTTATAGTGACTATCAAAAAGAATGGCAGTGTTATATTGGAGATTGATGATGCTCTTTGTTTTGAACATAAAAAATCACCATGTCAATGAATTCTGCACTAGATTGCATCTATTTTGGGCACGCAATTTGCCAACCTAGTTTCAACATGTTTTGTGACTTCCTCTCTTTTCAAAATTATGATAGCTCAAAGCTTACTAATCCACTTAAAATGTCTTGAGCACTGTTACTCGAGGAATCTTGAAAGGAGTGGTAGTAGGATGATCCAAAACTAATGGTCTTGATAATATCATGGCCAAATTTTTTCAATCAGATGGCGTTTGTTCGCAAAACACACGATACGCCACATCATCAATTTTTATACAACCGGCATTGCGTGCCAAATGATTTTAAAATGGCTAAAAGTAACACCACTGTTCAAAAAAGAATAAACGAACTGAATGTGGGAGGGAAACTACAGGCCCCGTGGTATTTTAAACATTTGCAAAATTTGGAAAAATCTATTTAGTTCAGCTTGAAAATTATCTTGTCCCAAAACAATTGTTGTTATAAATATCAATCTGGTTGTCGTCAATCATTTTCTCGATCTGCTCATGTACTTTAGATTACCAAATGTCAATCGTCTCGTGGCTTTTTTAGACTGGCCTGTAATGCTTGCCTTACAAAAGGCGTTGACAACGGTGAACATGCTATTCTTCTGAAAAACTGAAAAGCCTATGGGGCGTGAGTCGTGGAGTGGTTTCCTCATTATTCTCTGACAGAAACACAGGTGGTTACGTTGGTAAAACTTTCTCTAAACCACTTGATGTTCACATGCGTGTTTGTTTCCCCAGGGCAGCCTTTTGGGCCACTGATTTTACTCTGTTAATTAACTGCTATGGAAATTAGTGTGATTCTGATGGTTGAACTTTTACTCTATGCGATGATAGTACAATCCCTTTTCGCCCACAAAGATCCGGAGGTGATTTTTCAAGAAACTTGGCTCTGCTTTGGATTCTGTATATAAGTGGCTGGTTGTGATAACAAGTTGTCGTTGTCACCTTGGGAGACGCATTGTCATTGGATCAAAACGAAAGTTAAACAAGATTATATGATTTTAAGAATCCAAAGTGTGTCCACACAATAATCTAAAAAGTCAGTATTTAAGTATTTGGTATGAGATGACCAACATGGGGTCTGGGGAAGACATTGCCAATTATGTTCTTCGCAAAAGCGAATGCTAGGTTGAAATGTTTTACAGACAAGCCGCAACTTACTTAACCAATAATTGTCGCAAAACTTCTAGTTTGAACTATTCCATGTTATTTCTTATGCTCTATCATGGTATTTTGGTCGCAATTCACATCTCTCAAAAAACAGGCTCAAAGACCAGAACAAAATGGGTCGTTCATTCAAAGAGAGGTCACCGATATGTTGGTCCAACACGAACGTTCTAAAATTGGATATCTGAGTGTCTCAGACAGAGTAAAATTTCTTCGCCTATGTCATGCTTTTAAGATTTTTAATGATCACAGGTGCTCCCTACCTCCATTGAAAATTTTTGATAAAAAGTTAGCAATGTTCACAAATACAGCACACGGAGTAGAAGTAGCACTTACAATTTAAGAGTTCCCAAGAACAAAGGGATGTGCTGGTTCCAACATTTTTAATGTGCTTTTTCATGTATGGAACTCTTTCCAGATGAGATAAAAAAATTAAGGACATTTGGTTCAAAAGGAAACTAAAAGTATTTGGAAGCCAAGCCCTTTTGCTGTAGGGTTATTTCATTTACCATTTCATACATGTGAATTACTATAGATGCTGGTTGATCGACATTTATTCTTTTTACCTGGCTGTTGCACTTTTTTGGTTCCATTCCAAATTGGTCGGCCTTCATTGGACCCCATTGGAAATAAGTGATTTTTCTGGACTTTCAGGGCTATCAGGTGAAACACTTTTTATGTCTTTATTCTAAATAACTATAGTCTGGGAATTGTATTTTTATTCATGTTTTTTTTATTTTACTATGTATGTGTCATTGGAATTGTAAGGTGTTTTACCGAATAAAATCAACTCAAATCCATCAATCAAGAGAAAGCGTATAGTGTAGATTTCGAGGGTGTCGTGACCTCTTTAAAGTAGGTCAGTACCCAATACAGATGTTCATATTGTATGGGATATATCATAAGGTATCGAATTTCCAAAATATCGGGACATGTTTTGCTCTCCGTGCAAGCAAGCGCGAACCGAAACATCCACGTTATAGAGGAGGGAAGGAAAACATTGATGAAAGTGTGAAAATGTGTGAATGATGCAAATGGTGACTGCTGTGTGAGTAAGCTTTACGATAGCAATCGGAAGTATCTGACTCAGTACTGCCTCGGAAGTATCGCAACTCCAGCTAGTACTTTTTTAAGATTAAATTTGTAATTAAAGTTTGCACTAGCTAATATTGTCATTGGAACGAACGCAAGGTCTCTAACTTTAACACGCCCTGAGGAACGTTCATTTAAATGGTCATTGAATGTTTTTGCACATAGGAGTATACGTATTTTTATAATAGGTCAACACAGTTAATGTGTCCTTTCAATGACACTAATTTTGTCGGCGTCCCAACCAATCTGGCACGTAATCGATCTGAACGTGGCACTAATTTAAGGAATTACATCGAAATAATTACCGGTTGGAGGATTATTTTGGAGGTTGAAGGGATGTCAGCAAGGTTGTCCATTGGATTCCGACAAAGCGCACAACGAAGGAGCGTAAAAATGTTAATTAAATGAAATCTGGGGTTATCCTGGTGGTCGTTCTTTGCCCATTAGATGGTGATCTGTGATGGGTTGAGCAATCATTCACAGCTGTCAAAGTGAGGTGTAGATGATTTTTTGACACAGTCTGAGAGGCTGCGACGCGAAACTTCCCTTTCGGGTTGTCTGTGATAGGTGCATATGAAGCAAGCCACTTTGTGAGGGTTAAAACACATTGAGGGGAATTATAACTGCCTGTCAGTCAAATGCCGACATTAACTTCGGTCATTGTGTTGGGTCTCGTTGCGTTTGAATACGGGTAACGACCACCTGTAAACGACAGTAACATTAAAATCACGTAGTCTTTTACTTACATCTTGCAGCAGTTTCTTTGTCCGGACAAGACAAATTTTTAAATTGTAGACGAACCTGTTTGCACATAAAGGTTCGCCAGGTGTTATTGGTCTCTATCGCGAGTTTTTGCTCACATGCAGTTCTTCGAACTCTGGCTTTTGCTCCAATGCCGGCAAAAGTTTTAGATCCACAGTGCCCCCCAGCCGTAAAACAATTTGCTTTTATTACTGTCAGTCTTGGTTATTGTCTATATCGTAACTTTCTGCTTAAAAATAATCATGACAGCCCCCCCCTTTCGTCGTGGAACATGATCTGCAGCATGTGCGGTTATGTTCTGAGTCAGAGCTAATCTTCACATTGTCGTTCAGTTATCGAACATGTGCAGCATTGGTAACTATAACTGTCCATTGTATTGCCTTTTTTATCCTTTTACCCATCCCGCCCATTAACAATTCCGCGTCAGCTGACTTTTCATGCAGTTAATTTGAAAAAAGGGACAATGTAATCGAACCCCCTTAGGAGCTTAATCATAGGTAAATGTCCTAATGTGTTTGTCCATTTACCCCAATCAAATCGCGCTGGTGTTCAATTTCCTCGGCCCCTACTATAAGCGGTGATCGCGCACATTATTCCACGAGATTGCCATTTGTCACCGATGGTCGGTATCGGGCAATTAGCTTTTTGTCAATACATAATTAGCTTTATCATCGTTATTCTGTGAGAAAATCAATCTGATAACTTCATCTTGAAATCTTTAACCCGAAGTGATCACGGTTCTGCAAAATATAATAGCGTTGAGTCCTAAATGCTTGTTAACCCAATGTGTTGATAGCGTACGCGTCGTAGTTGTTTAGTCAAGACTTAAAGAAAGAAAGAAGCCCACCCCATTGTTTTCGAACCCGGGTTATTTGCATAATTGGAATGCTTCCAATATGTAAGATCAGATCTGAAGTGAATATGCAGAAAACACCGTTTATGTGTAAGAGTGCTTTAGTATTTTAAAAGAAAATCAAAGGCATGTTTTTCTAGAGGGACGATTACAATAGCAGGGCAAGTTCAAACCAAAAGTTTGTGTTTTTCTTTTGTACTGGTTTGTCCAATAAACCTTCGAAACGTTCTCGGTAGGTTGGTCTACAAACAGATAAGGTGTAATTTGAGTAGAACTTGTTGGGTTATCCCCCAAAATCTCCTTCTGTCACTTTAACAACGCAATCAGTACTGCAGGTAAGTTACAATTCAAAGTGTATTTGACACCTTTAAAGCAATATCCCCCATTTCAGAAAATGTGCGATTTTGCCCGTTACTTTGGTAAGTGGCTAGTCACTTATAGCTATGGCTGGTAAAGTTCGACTACATAATATACAACAAGGGTTTGAACACTGGTCCTCGTGAAGTGTTTTTTTTTTGTCCCTCGGACTTGGAGTATAACAATGGGCATATTCTTGTTTGTACGGTTCCTTTGATGTTCTCGGAAAGTATAACTTATTACCAAACGCAAATGTTTGCAAATGGAAAAAAATTACTGATGCAGTCATCAGTGTCAGACGTGCGACATCTCGTCTCCTGTTTCTAACCTCATTTCGTATGGTTTCTGCGGTAGGATTTTGCTCGGAAAATCATTTTATAGTCTGAAGGGAGGTACAAGATTATATGGAATCGCTGCTTTTAAAACGCCTTTTGTTTCGTTTTAATTAAAAACGCGAAATTTCTGCTGAAATTGACCCATTTTGAGTGCAGTGCGCGATTTTTAGGAGTTTTTTGGTGTACCACGGCGCGTTTTAGGGACAACACCATACTCCCGTATTCATATTCAAATCACCCGCTGTGTGTGGAGCTGTGTGTACTGAGCGTAATCGATCGTAAAGCCGTCCGTGTATTTTGTGTTTGTTATGATTAGTCCGGTGTTTGCTCGACCATATGACTTGCGCAAGCGTCCACACAAATTGTTTTGATGGTTTCTAGGCAATAGTGACCTGATGATTCCAAATCTGGAGGAGGCCACTTTGGCATCATTGAGCCATGTGAGCTAGGAAAAGGGGGAATTTAACAGGGGTAAAATTTGTAATGTTTCATGTGGATTTGGAAATATGTATAGAAGTGCTTATCTTGTCCTAAGGTTTTAAAAAAAGGTTTATAGTTTGCTATACCTGCAACCTTTTGTGTTACACTACAGATCAAAATTTGTTCCAGGTCATGGGATATTTTAAATTTTACAACGATCCGATTTTTTGTGCAAATTGGTTTCAAATTGTTCGTATGGGAATGTTAAAACAGGAAAATAAACATTTACATCATGTCAATAATGCTAGGTATTAAACAGAGACTAAAATGATTAACCCCATAGACCCTGTGGACCTTTTCCATTATTTCCCCTTATTATACAACAAAGCCCAACAAAAGTGTTGTAAACCTATATTTGACCTAAATAGCAAAAAATGAAGAATTTGAGCCCATTTTGAAACGGACTCTGCATTCTAAATTGTTTACCCCCCAGGATGACCTTGAACCATTTTGACTTAATGTATGTAAATGTAAATGTCCTAGATATACCAAAACTAATAACTTTTTTAATCCATAGGACCAGATGAACATGACTATACACCTTTTACCATTATGAAGCATTTACAAATTTTACCCCTGTTAATTTACCCCCTACCTTATCTCAAAGGCTTAAGGGATGCCAAGTGGCACATCATCCAGATTTAGATTCAGTAGGTCAATCTTGCCTAGAAACCATCAAAACTATTTGTGTGTGGACTCTTCCGCAAGGTCACATGCAAGTTCTTTGGGCCTCCCCCGGAGCACCAGATAGATGGAGAACAAGCAAAACAGAACGAACAACGGTGTCGGATGATACCAAGAAACGTTTTTTACGCGATCAGACCTGTGGCTGTTGTGCTTCGAAATACCAAGGTATGTAAAGTGTACTAATATTGAGGTGGCAGAAGAAGCAATTTTGAAAATTGGAGGGGATGACGAAGGTGTACAACGTGGTAAAAGCGGAGCATATTCTTGGAACACACAATCCGAACAGATCTCTCCCGGTGGTTTGTGTATGGTTGCAAAAAAAGAGGTAAAAGCCTAACTTCTGCTCAAAGTTTCCTTAGAAATCCAAAACAAATGTACAACTTATTGATTACGCAAACGGCCCAACGTAAAGCATACAAACAAGCTCATTAGGTTCATAAGTATACACGAAATTCCACAAAAATGTAACAGAAGAGTACATAGCCGAATGGGTTGATACATTCGCGAAACGAGAATCAGACGTGAGGAAACACATCGTAAAAAGTAAAAACGAGAGAAGGAGACCCAAGAGTAAAATGGGGCCATTGGTGAGTGTGTATCGTTAATGTTATGTGATCCAAAATTCGCACCACACAAAGATAGTATTCAATGATGTTGATCCCCAGATACACGGGACCATAGAAAAATTAATGGAAACTCCAGTCATTTTATTATAATGGTCAGCACGTAAACTGTGCTCTGTGTCAAGATGTGAATCAGGTGTGACAAAGACTGCCGAGGAGACCGACGACCTAAATGTATTTCAGCGCAAGGGAAGGGCATACGAAGATAAATGCCACAATTTAATCGTCTCGGTCCGGTATGTTACAAATGTCCGCAACCAGGACATATTG
>JAMKCH010063022.1:0-14572 GCA_023653785.1 Ophioderma brevispina
TGGATTAATCGCGCACGGGATCCTCAAATTAGTCCTCTAGTGGAATAAATGCGCACGTGACTCCTCAAAGTATCCCTAGTGGAATAATTACGCACAAGGAATCCTCATTTAGTCCCGATAAGTGGATCAGTGGCTCACCGGGGATCATCAGGATAGGTCCACCGTCTGATCTCCGCGCACGCGATTCATTTCCGCTCACTGGATCCTCAAATAGTCCACCGTCGGCACCGCGCACGCGGATCATTTCCGCGCACGGGATCCTCAAATAGTCCACCGGCGGATCATCCGCGCACGTGGCCTCGTTTCCGCGCACGGGATCCCTAAATAGTCCATCTATCGGACATCCGCGCACGTGGATTAGTTGCGCACAGGATCCTCAAATAGTCCAACCGTCGGAGCATCCCGCGCAAGCGGATCATTTCCGCGCACGGGTCCTCAAATAGTCCACCGTCGGTCATCCGCGCACCGAGCGGTCATTTCCGCGCACGGGAAATCCTCATAGTCCCACCGTCGTAGCATCCGCGCACGCGGATCATTTCCGCGCACGTAGGCCTACGGGATCCTCAAATAGTCTACCGTCGGATCATCCGCGCACAGGGGGCTCATTCCCCCGCGCACTTGATCCTCAAATAGTCCTCTGTCAGAGCATCCGCGCACGTGGGTCAAGTTTGCGCACATGATCCTCAAATAGTCCGTTAGTGGATAGTCGCCGCACGGATCCTCCAATAGTCGCTAGTTGAATACTTGCGCCACGGGTGCGCTAAAAACTCCTTTCTCTATAAGGAAAACATGGATATTTTCAGCGCACGGGATCCTCAATTAGTCCTATAGTGGATAATTGCGCAGCGGGAATCCTCAATATCCTCCTGTGGATAATTACAACGGATCCTCATTTAGTCCGATAGTGGATCATTTGCGCACGGGATCCTCAAAATCCACTCATTTCATAAAACTCAATCCATAAGCAAATGAGAGACTTTATAGTTTAAGTCAAAGAGCTTAGGCCTATTTTTAATCCAAAAAAGTTTTGTCCCCTAACAAGTCCCTCCTTAGATTTAAAAATAAGTCCAAGTATTTTAGAGAGTATATCCAATCCCTATAGTTCAAATTATACGGGTCCATAATGCCCAATGATATTACCCGCCCATTTTGCCAACATCGTTGTTAAAACTTATCAGGTGTTTTAGAGGCCTGAAAAAACTTTTTCCCTTAGTTTCCACACAACAAACAATGTTACATTTGTGAACAACTGTGCAGTTTTTGTGTTATAACAGGAACAACATATTAAACAATATGATCATGAGGATGATGACTTGGACACACATATATCCTATATGTGTTGGGAGGGAGGGTGTGTTCGTGTGGGGTGGGTGCGGTGGTGTGTGTGTGTGTATTTCAATTAGTCGTATATCTGCTTTTTTAATTGTTATGTTTTGTCTTTCTACTTTTGGTTTCCACAATTGTTTACCATTTTATTAACCACCACCTAGTGATGAATTTGGTGCTCCAGCGAAAAAAGGGAAATTGCGTCAAAATAGCCGACATAAGGCGTTTTATAGGCCTATGCATGTTACGGTAACTTTTTCAAGTTTGTTCTTTTCAATGTCACGGGTAAATATGGTGGTCGGCGAGCATCCGTTAGATATTAGCCTATATAATTAACATTTATTTGCTAAATATTAAAATGAATTTTACTGTATGAAAACAACTCAATTAAGCATGAAGTTTCAGATTAAAAAGCAATATAGTTTCTGATGATTCTAGAATCCGAACATTAACATATTTTAACATCTTTTCACATTTACCTCTAAGAAAACCGGTACATTGCAATGTCAATTACGTTGTCTAGGACTATTTGAGGATCCCTTGCGCGATTACTCTCCACTATCGGACGATTTGAGGATCCCATGCGCGGAAATGACCACCGTTCCTTATCGGGACGATTTTTTGCGCACCCGTGCGCATTTCCCCCTAGCGACTATTTTAGGATCCCCTGCGCGCTTACTCCACTACGGGACTATTTGGAGGAATCCCGTGCGCGGAAAGATCCCCGTTTCCTGATAGGGACGGAGTTTTTTAGCGCACCCGTGCGCATTATTCCACTACGTACTATTTGAGGATCCCGTGCGCGATTACTCCCTAGCGGCCTATTTGAGGATCCCGTGCGCGAATAATCCACCGTTCCATTATAGGGACGGATTTTTTTGCGCACGCCGTGCCATTATTCCACCTGCGGACTATTTGAGGATCCCTGCGCGTTTACTCACTAGGACTATTTGAGGATCCCGTGCGCGGAAATTGATCCACACGTGTTCTTATGGGACTGAGGTTTTTTGCGCACCCGTGCGCATTTATACCACCAGTGGACTATATTTGAGTATCCCGTGCGCAATTCTTCACATAAGCAGGAAACTATTTGAGGCCCCCGTGCGCGGAAATGGTCCACCGTTTCCTTATAGGGAACGGGTTTTAAGCGCACCCTGCGCATTATTCCACTACGGACTAGTTGAGGCTCCCGTCGCGATTACTCCACTGCGGACATATTTGAGAGCCCTCCCGTGCGCTGAATGATCCACCACCGTTTCCTATAGGGGACGGGTTTTAGCGCACCCGTGCGGCAAATTATTCCACCAGCGTACTATTTGCAGGATCCCGTTCGGATTACTCCACTAGCGGAACTATTTAGGCCTTATGATCCCGTCGCGGAATGATTCCACCGTGTTCCGTTATAGGGACTGATTGTTTTTTGCGCACCCGTGCGCAATTATTCCACTAAAGCGGACTATTTGAGGAGCCCGGGCGCGATATTCCACTAGCCGACTATTTGAGGATCCCGTGCGCGGAAATGATCCTCCTTGTCCTCCCCCTTATAGGGACGGAGTTTTTTGCGCGCCCCGTGCGCAATTATTCGACTAGCGGACTATAGGATCCCTGCGCCGATTACTCCCTAGCGGACATTTGAGGATCCCGTTCGCGGAAATGATCCAATCCCACCGTTTCCTTATAGGGACTGATTTTTTATGCGCACACCGTGCCAATATTCCACTAGAGGACTATTTGAGGATCCCGTTCGCGATTACTCCCTACGTACTATTTGAGATCCCGTGCGCTGAAATGACCCACCGTTTCCGTATAGGGACGGAGTTTTTTTTGGCGCACCATGCGCAATTATCCACTAGCGGACTCTTTGAGGATCCCGTGCTCGATTATTCCACTAGCGACTATTTGAGGAACCCGTGCGCGGAAATGATCCACCGTTTCCTTCCTTATGGGACGGGAGTTTTAGCGCACGCCTCGCAATTATCCACTAGCGGACTATTTGAGGATCCCGTGCGCGATTAATCCACTAGCGGACTATTTGAGGATCCTGTGCGCGGACATGATCCACCGTTTTCCTTAAGGACGGATGGTTTGCGCACCCTTGCGCACTTATTCCACTAGCGGACTATTTGAGGATCCCGTCTCTGACAGTGGACTATTTGAGGACCCGTGCGCGGAAATGATTCCACCGTTTCCTTATAGGAGGGCCGGAGTTTTTTGCGCACCCATGCGCACTATTCCACCAGGGACATTTGGAGGATCCCGTGCGCGATTATTCCACTAACGGACTATTTTAGACCCCCTCAGCGGTAATGTCCCCCGTTTTTTCCTTATCGGGACGGAGTTTTTTTTACGCACCCGTGCGCAATTATTCGACCAGTGGACTATTTGAGGACCCCTTGCGCGAATAATCCACTAAATCTGGACTATTTTTATTTTTTGGTGGATCCGTTGCGCGGATAATGAAATCCACCGTTTTCCTCCTTATAAGGACGAGTTTTTAGCGCACCCGTGTCGCAATTATTTCCACTCGAGCGGACTAGTTTGAGGATCCCGTCGCGATTACTTAAAAACGTGTACTCCACTAGGCGGACTATTTGAGGCTAGGATCCCGTGCGCGGAAATGATTCCACCGTTTTCCTTAAGGACGGATTTTTTGTCGCACCCGTGCGCAATTATTCCACTAGCGGACTATTTATGGATCCCGTGCGCGATTATTCCACTAGCGGACATATTTGAGGATCCCGTGCTCGGAAATGACCCACCGTTTCCGTATAGGGACGGAGTTTTTTGCGCACCCGTGCGCAATTATTCACTGCGGACTATTTGAGGATCCCGTGCGCGATTATTCCACTAGCGGACTATTTGTGGAGTGGTCCAGATAGTTCACTAGTGGATTTCTACATAACTCGTGCTAAACGCTTGTACTTCAGTACACTTGACAATGACGCGAATTACAATGGGGTATTTATACTGAAATGGAGACGATGATTTATTTTGGTTTTCTGTACATTGTGATGTACGTGTACGTGACATGTGGAACTAAATTAACCATGTTTTAGAAATGGAATTTTGTGAAACAACAATCGTATTAAAAGCAAACTAAATTAAAATAATAAAATAAAATAATCATTCCACTTCATTAGAAGCTTGCAGATTCGGTGGTTTTTTTTCCATTGGGGACGGATGTCATATGGTCGGCTTCAGACATTCAAGTCTCATGTGTCATTGGAGAGTGAATTTCACACGCCGTTCGTTTTCCATTTTTTGTAACTATTTAATCGCTATTTGTGCAGCCAAGAAATTACATTTTTTCCTAAAGCCGCCCATGTTGATATAACACAGGAATAAACAGTGAAAAAAGTGTTGATTTTTGCCGTCATAACTGATCAAAATTACGCTTCTTTGGTGGTAACACGTACACGTAACGCGGTGTAATAACGAGAATGCAAAGAATGCCCCCCCCATCCAGGGGGGGGGGCGGCCAAGATAGCGGTCGTTTTTGCCGTTCCCATAAGTTGAGCACGTACTCACGAAAACTTGACAAATATTCTTTAGGTCGAAAATCTTTTAATTATCAATTATTTTTGCCACTCAAAATCCGTTGGAGTTGAAGAAATCACTCCCGTGTTTTTAAGTATTTTTTTGGGATGATAACGTTACAAACGGGATCCATTTTTGAAACGAGGCTTGCTTTACCTCATTTTCATCGCAGGGTCCATCGCTATTTATCCTGCAGACGGGCGGCGGCCATGTACCGGTAGCCTAATGCACGGGCCTATGCACCACCGTTGAATGATTCGTTGACTTGTATACTTGTACAATCCTCTCGTGTCCGGTCTAAAAAAGATTTGAGATAAGTTTTTGCAGTCACAATTATGCAACCACCAACCGCTAAAGCAAGGTAATTTAAATCGGCCACGGCTCCGTACGGGAATTCCCACTGGCCACTTCACGATCTATTTATAAACGCGCACAGTGACTTCAACTTCGGTCACTGTTCAGGCGCGTCCAATGACTCGTTCGGGAGTTTTGCGTATGAATGAAGCTTGTCCGCCACCCGCCTGCCCAGTCATGGCGGATGGTGATTGCGCCGCCCACCTGGGCAGGGGCGAGAATAGTCGCCGTCGGATTCGTGTCTAGTGCATCTGATCAACGTTTTAATGTGATTGGTTTTAACCCGCGAATCAAATAAACAAAAAATTTGGTGTTTATTAAATTTTACAATCAAGTTTACAGTGTATTGTCCTAGTTATTTCAAATTTTATAGGTTTCTTTTAGGTGGGGTATTTGGCCCGTTGGTCAAGTTTGACTGTAAAATATATAATATAAAACTTGCCATCTCATATGGCATCAGGGAAGCCCAACGCTTGCCATTTTTAATAAACCTCTGGAGATCAATACCTTATCGTCAAACACAAATAAATATTACGGTCAATGTCAATTTAGCAAAACATTTTAGACTACCCTTCGTAAAATCCGCGATAAAGAAGCTTGCTCAGCTGAAAGAATATCCATTAATATGGTAGAAGAATAAGGAACTTGTTAGAACTTGGCCACCAGCAGGAGGTGCTTGCTATGATTGTGTCTCTCCTCTGCAATAGGGTGCTGTACATTATGAGACTATTCCAATGAATCAAATGCAGCACAATTCATGCTTGATATCCTAAAATTAAACAAAACAATGAATAGGTTAATTCTGCTTCTTTTGTCAGGCATATTGTAAATGTCTGGCGCAGAACTGTTTAGATGGGCGGCTACAGGAATTACAGTAACCGCAGTTATCTTTTTGCTCCGCATGAATAATCAAAGTTGTGTTGAATTCAGTGATATTGCTTTGACTCTTTGTCCATTTCTTCCGTAAAAGCAATGAGTACATGATACTTCCAGGAAATTGTCATCAATGGCTGAGAATAAAATAGTCCATTGAATCGGCTTATTATAGTTTCTGACCTTTGGGAATATTTAGATGCTACTTATGGCAGTTCAGGGTTAGATAGTTCCTTGGGCTGCCCACAGCGGTCCAGCACAACACCATAGACAATTGAATTGGGGGGGGATTAGAATGTAAAAAGTAGGATACAAATTGGCAACGAAAAATGAGCAGTCTCCCATTTTCACTTTCACGAAAGTCCATTTGGTTCCTAAGAAACGAAGAACCCATAGGGTGCGTAAAAAAGCAAAGAAATTGCACAAAATCCGTATACACAACTCAGCGATGCAACTCCCAATACTACTGTCCATAATTAATAGTACTCTGTGATGTTGTGCTACTGATGTTGCTCATATTGCAAGTTTTGTGTATCTTACGAAAAGATAGGTAATAAACATTCCAGTTAAATTGAGGGACCTTTTCATACCGAATATTAAAAAATCAGTTGTAGATGCTTGATTAACTAGTAATTAATATCGAAAGAAAATCCTCCTCAAAATTGATGCATTATATTCTAAGAAATTTGTATCTAATATCGCAAAGCGACGAAGCACTAAAATGACACAAGAAACTCATCATATTCTTATCCCAACACTTTAATCAATTAGATTAATTTAACAAACCTGCTCTTGCGCGCCCCTCATGTTTAGGTGTTTAAAAACCAGTTCAAGAAGGAAAAGGTTAAGTTCGTTAATTAGTCCTGGATGAACTTTCTATCTATAAATAAAATTATAATGGGTAGTTTTCCATAACACACAGGCGGTTCATTTTGAAATGGCAGGCAACGTCGCTTTTCGGGCAACAAACATCCTATAAGGCAGGAGAATGTTCCCTTTCAAGGTGATAAATGGTGTAAATTTAGTTACCAATTGGGTGCACGAACCGAAATCTGGTATCTCAGCTCATGCACTATAACAAACAAAACAATTTTATTAATTAATTTGTATTTGATTAAATAATGTTCGGGTTTTTTTTTATTTAATTTTGCATTTGTAATACACATTTAGGAACCCTGAAGAAACTAATAACTTTTGTTTTCTTTCCTATCTTCTTGATGCAATACTTACACAACAATATGTCCTTGTCCCAAGTCCGTCCGAGCAATAGATCAACTGACAAATGGTTCGATCGATGAACTGAGGGTTTTCAACGGTTCGCGCAAAAATTAAAACACATTTCCGGATTCGGCGTGCGCATGGAACGTCCCGGGATGTAAACCAACCACAAGGGGTGGGGTAAAATGCTACGTACGGCCTTTTTCTTCAATAACTTAAAACAAACAAAACAAAAAACACACACGCCAAAATTGTGAAGGGCACCGTACAGGATTTACTGTTCAACAACCTCATCGGTAAGCCTACTTCAAGACTCGGTTTTCGTAAAAGTATTACAAGCTTGTTCTTTCTGGATAATACTTGGAAATTTAGTTTGTTATGCGTTTTTAATCATATCTTTAGTTTCGGTAATGTCCTCGGCAACATTTGCACTGATATAGGAAATGACACTTTGACTTCCTCCATTCTACAAAGTAGTAAGATCCATGACATAGTAACAATCATACCAAACACTAGTTTGTAAGTGACGCACACGTTAGCAACACCACAGCGAAAACGACAACACCAATCACCAAACCCCAGTAAAATCGTAACGCGGAGAAGGCTGATTCCAGATCCTTTGGAAAAAGTAATTCCAGAAAGCTGTGGAAAGATAGCAAGTCAAATTCAGACAATGATGGTTTAACCCCAAACTTAAAGAAAAGAATATCTTAGAGTTCAGAACTTAGAAAAAGAAAAATATAGGCCTATCCAAGACGTATGGGGTACCAGCAATATGCGGCAGCACATTGCATTAGCCCGAGTTTGCTCTGGCTTTTCCCGCTACGATAAGCCCCTACTATCTCCTATCCTAAGCCTGAGAATGCAATTCATTTATTAAAACCGGGATCATGTTGGGATTAGACGCTGGGTTCCTTCCCGCGATTTTTGGTCTCATCACTTCATAACTGGATAGTCTGAGCCATACAGGCACAGGGCACCAGCGTGACGTTGGGATTTTGTACGGTTAAGAATCACCGTTTCAAAATCTTCAGATTTTAACCATGAAAGGAAAAACAGTCAAGGAAACACGTGCGTAATAATATCAAAAATAATTTAGGACTACACAAATAAAGATTTTCAATAAGTGCTTTATTTGTACTGATTCTGGATTTGCTTACTCCCCATCGGATCCGCTGCGCCCCTCCCGGTTCAAATAGAGTAAGGCACGTACGTTGTTAGGAGGTAGGTACGGACCACGTGCAACGCGCAATGAACGAGCTAATTTGCAAAGGTTGAAAAAGTATACAGTAGTGGTGGCCTATATCTTCCTAATCTGCAAGTTGTAGTTCATTAGTTAAAGGCAAATAGGTTCCCGTTTCAAGTCACTATGGGGTGAAATTTCAGATCCATCAGATTGTACGAAATGTGTATCCAAATTGCGGTTCCTCTAATTATGCCATCACAGGGTCTTGCTCATATTGAACCATCAACTAGGAATCTCTATATGCATATTCCTTATTTAGGTTACACCTATGAACAATAATTGCATTTTTTATCAAGGTGTTTGGCTCTGATCGTTTATGTTGGCGTGATCTGCAAATGAAACCTTTTAGATTGCTGCTCTTGATGTTAATGAGACAACGGACGGCCATCGCTTTCACAGGGTTATGCCTGTCGTTACAGCCAATTGAGGACCAAATACTCACCACACCTGGACTTACAGAATGTAGGCCAGGTGCGAAGTAGGATGCACAGCTCATAGATTACTACGCTCAGAGTAGGTTTGGTTGGTTTATTGTTTGTATTCAAAGTGGAAACACAAACACTTTAGCAAGTAAATGATTACTTTTTTGACCGACAAAATATTTGCCTGCAACGTAAATACAGAATGTGTGACGTATAGGGAAACAAGGACATTTTATTTGAAGCATGCCCCTCATTTCAACTGATTGGTTGATTGACTGTATCCATTTCAGTCAAATCATAATGTATATGCCAACCGGATATTTGCGCTTCCAGTAGACCATTTCCCAATCCGATGACCAGACTCATCACGTAAACCTCGTATCCGCTAGCCCTTTGTGGTTTCCATAATTACCATCTACATTAAAATAGTTTGCAATAGCCATATTACTGTCAAGACAGTATCCTTCTAGAAAAGGACCTTGGAGCTATGGCCCTGTTAACTCATCATTAGGGCTGCAAGAGCTCCGCGCCAGTAAAACATTGCTGTGACCTCAACGCTTTCGCTTCCACTGGTGTCAAACCTACAAAAGACTTTAAGAGAGATAGAGAGCGAATTGAACTTTTTTTATAGTGCATCTGATCAACGTTTTAATGTGATTGGTTTGAACAGCGCGATCCAATAAATATTTTGTTATTATTAAATTTCAATCAAGTTTACAGGGTATTGCCTAGTTATTCAGTAGTTTATAGGTTTATAGGTGGTTTTGCCCTTGGTCAAGTTGACTGTAAGAAAATATATAATATAAAACTGCCATCTCATATGGCATCAGGGAAGGCCCAACGCTTGCCATTTTTAAGAAACCTCTGAGATCATACCTTATCTCAAACACAAATAAGATATTACCAATGCAATTAGCAAAACATGTTAGACTAACCTTCGTAAAATCCGCGATAAAGAATGCTTGCTCAGCTGAGAAGAATACAATTAATGGTAGAAGAAGAAGGAACTTGTTAGACTGGGCAACCAGCAGGAGGTGCTTGCTATGATTGTGTCTCTCTGCAAGATGCGTGCTGTAACATTTAAGATTGTCAATGAATAATGCAGCTACAATTATGCTTGATATTCCTAAAAGTAACAAAGCAATGAATAGGTTATTTCTGCTTCTTTTGTCAGGCATATTGTAAATGTCTGGCGCAGAACTGTTTAGATGGGCGGCTACAGGAATTACATAACCGCAGTTATCTTTTGCTCCGCAATGAATAAGCAAAGTTTTGTTGAATTCAGTTATATTGCTTTGACTCTTTTGTCCATTCCGTAAAAGCAATGAGTACATGATACTTCCAGGAAATTGTCCAATCAAATGGATGAGATAAAATAGTCCATTGAATCGGCTTATTATAGTTTCTGACCTTTGGGAAGATTTAGATGCGTAACTTATGGCAGTTGAGGTTAGATGAGTTCCTTGGGCTGCCCACAGCGGTCCAGCACAACACCCATAGACAATTGAAATTGGGATTAGAATGTAAAAAGTAGGATACAAATTGGCAACGAAAAATGAGCAGTATCCAATTTCACTTATCACTAAAGTCCATTTGGTTCCTAAGAAACGAAGAACCATAGGTGCGTAAAAGCAAGAAATTGCACAAAATCCGTATACACAACTCAGCGATGCAACTCCAAGACTACTGTCCATATTAAGAGTACTCTGTGATGTTTGTGCTACTGATGTTGCGCATATCATGATGGTGATACTTAACGAAAGTGCGAACAGATTTTTCCAGTGAACCTCCATCGCATATGGACACGAGCATGTCATCTCAAATTATGAGAAGAGTTCTCAGCTGACATCAGGTGGTTTTGGGCTGTTTCTATTTAATAGTGGGTTTCCCCAGAAAGGGTCACATTCGAATTTAGAATTTTTTAATTTTTCTTTCCTGTTAGTGGTCGTGGTGATGTACCCCATCATGACCAGAATTTTAGTATACTTTCAACCTGCCAGGTGCCAGGCTCTTATATCAAGTAGAGAACACAATATACATAAATCGGAACAGGCACCTTTAATTGTAAAAACTTTAATTCACTCACGTTGGTGCCTAAGGAAGCCACTTTCCCGAGGGGAATTTTCAAATGAAACTCGTACCACATTTGAGGGGCATAAGACAAGGCCACATTGCAATATAAATGAGTGTTTCCGGTTTATATAGTCTTGAAATTAGGGGCAATCATTGTTTTCGAAAATGCGCAAATCGCTCAAAAGTAGTATGATGTTTCCTCGACCTTGCTTCCACACATACACATTGCAATCATTTTGATGTTTTATAACTGCTCTAGAAGGACTCAATTTACACATATATTAAACACAAACATACCATTTTGGCACATCCTTGTATTTTTTGTGGGTGCACGCTTATTTGCCATAGGTTTGTACAGCAATGGCGCGCAGCAGAGGTCTTCGATGATGGAATCAGCTTCTTTTTCAGCCATAAAGGGTTAATTAATTTTTTCTGATTATGTAATTAATTTGTTTCATGCCATTACATACATAAAAGCAGAAAATATTTCTGGCAACAGGTTGGCTCTTTTATTTTGTTTTAAATCACAACCAACACTCCGTTGGTGCATAAGGGGGGTGGGTCCTAGGGACCCAAGCTAATTATCTCATTAATCGGGCAAGAAATTTTAGTATTTTTTATGGAAAGAGCGCATCGATAAGTTACACAATTACAAAAATTATAGTTCGAAATATTTTTCACGAGTGGAAATCGCCGAAAAACAAATCTTGGTACTATGGAACCCCCCCCCCCCTTAGCAAATTAAGGCTGACTCAGAGATTTCGCGGGGAGGGCTGGCCCTCAATTTTCAACAAATTGTGTTTTTTTGTCATTTAGACCTAATGGCTTGTCCATATAATAATCACTGTGTAAAATAACTAAGCTCAAATCGAGTCTTCATATAGAAATTCGCAACTTTGTTTAAAATTCCGAATCCGGAAATTTTGTTATACAACGGTTACCTTGCACTGTTATACTGACTGTACATAAATTGTGTACTGCATGAAAACGAAAAATCCTATCTTCTCTAACTTTGGAATTGAGTATTTTAGGTGGTAATCTTTAGTACGAGTTGACTATTTTTAATTGCTACAACAAAAATATATATTTCGTAAACTCTCTTAGTCAGACTTTAAGTGTTAAAAACATAAGATCGGTAATAATTGGAATTTCTGTTCTATTAAGGAATGTTTCAACTCCACCGCCGGTTGAGCTGCGTGTTTCTTATTACTCCGACTGCAACCGGCGGTTGAGTTTGGAAGCTGTGCCTAATAGAAAGGGGCAACAATTGAACTTATTGATCTTATAATCTTAATCCATAGGTTGTTAAAATCGATGATCTATTGTCATTCAGTGAGATCAACGTAATCTGGTTTTAAACCTCACACAAGTGGCATAAGGCGAATCAAAATATTTTTATTTACATAGGCTCGCAATCAATAGCTACCTTCCTTTGTAAAACGTGACCGCTGAGAAGAGAAAGCCTACTATAATTTCTTCATTTAAACCAAATGGAGCCGAACTGGTACATACCGAATTTGAAAACAAATCATGTAACATGATACTCTCGGGGGTGTTTCCAGAAGGTGACACCCCTCTTTCTGACACCCGTATGAATTCGGAAACCTTAACGGAATAAACCACATAAACTGTGTGGTTTATTTCGTTAAGGTGACACCCTTCTTTCTGACACCCGTATGAATTCGGAAACCTTAACGGAATAAACCACGTAAACTGTGTGGTTTATTTCGTTAAGGTTTTCGAATTCATAAGGGTGTCAGAAAGAAGGGTGTCACCTTATGGAAACACCCAGTCGTCGGTTTCAGTCATCTTCATACATTTTGTAAAACAAAAATCCAATTTAGGTAATGAACATACAATGACGAAAGGGACTTGTCCGAGCTAACCCGTCAAAAGGTTAAATTAGCATGTTGAAGTTTAGGCGTAGGTAATTGCACACAATCATAATTGAATTATGAATTGAAATGGAAACCCGGTGTCATGAAATAGAGTTTCACTGTGACTAAGTGTCATACCTACTTTTGTTCGCCATTTGTTTCAGCAATATACCATATAGCCTCGCCTTCAAGGTCACGGTTTATTCCGTATATGTTGACGTATTGGGAGGCTCTCAGTTTCATCAAACCGGTAATGGAAATTGGAAATGCTGTGATGAATTGGGTTGCAACCGTGTTGGAGTTAACGTGAACGATGAAAAAAGAGAATCCAGAATTCAAGATGGTTTACATAAGCTGCGATTTTATATATCAGATAACCCTTAAAAACTGGAAGTCCGAGTTTTTACACAGATGTAATGCTCATCTTTAAAGCTTTCAAACGTATTTCCATCTGAAAGGGTTATACTTAGAATGTTTTCTGTGGTATATACAAAAAGGATGAAATTTCAACTTCGGTATTTGCTCCAATACAGAATTTAGCCTATGTTTGATATTGAGGCTTATTATATTCGACGAAACGAACAGGCTCAGTGCACCCATTGATTACATGCTTTATTCCGTCATACATGTAGTATAAAATGTATGATAACGGAATAAAACATGTAATCCAATGGGTGCACTTAGCTTGTTTCGTTTCGTCGAATATCATAAGCCTGAGTGCCTGACGTTGAAACTTCTAAGATATTTCTGTAGCCAATACCGAGTAAGAAATATATTGAGGGTCTAAGTTTCATGATATCGTCGTGGGTTCTGCATAGTGTCGAATCAGCATAAATGCTAGTTCTGAGAAAACGGCGTTTGAAAGTTTGTGTTACTTATGAATGCGTGTAATTAAATGAAATAAAAGGAAATGGCTATTTTAAGTGGTGTATGTTAAAGACATGAATAGTTACTAACTGACGAACGTATTAAAATACCAAGAAACAACTGTTTTCTTATTCAAAATGGCCACTGAATGTGGTTCGATTGTTTGTCAAACCCCAAATGTTTGATTCGCTGTGCTTTAAGGAGTCGATTACGTATTCGACTGCATGAAACCCGTTGATTTCTAATGTTGGTATGGTGAGATTACTATAGCCACGGGTTTTTACTACTTTAAAATGATGATGCCGATGATGCCACGATGATAAGAATAACGATGACGGTGATGATGGTGTCAATAACGATGAAATAAGGAAACATCGAGCTTGACGACGACAATGATGCTACTGATCGATGATGATGATGATGATGATGATGATGATGATGATGATGATGATGATGATGATAATGATGATGATGAAGACGACGACGACGATGACGATGTCTAATGATGATGAAGACGAAGACGATGACGATGTCTATTGCATTGTGTTTATGTTACAAACCATGCAAATTTGTATACAAACGACTTTCAGAAGCGGTTAAAGTGGGAAACATTCACTGTTGCATTATCGTTTGTTGTAAAATATAGCGCAGACTGACCACGATGACCAACGAATTCAGAAAATTACAACCTCTTACAAATTTGGCTCCTTAAAATTAATATCTTTAATTAGTCGCCAATATGTTTTAACTCATTTTTGCAGAAAAAAACATAAATTTCA